>JAGSMR010000015.1:10130000-10275000 GCA_029286605.1 Sericinus montela
GTGGTGAGCCCGTCGCCGCCTTTATGTCCAAGCCAACGATGAAGTTCGTACATATGTTTTGAAAAACTCATTGGTACTGCCACCTGGGGATCGAACTCGGGTCTCACGACTCGAAAGTCCGACCACCCAACAACTCGGCTATCGTGACTTTAAAGAAAGAAAGTATGCTAAGTAGGTTTACAAATAATAATTTAAGGTGACAGGTTGGTATCGTAAAAGGCGACTAAGGCAAAAGTCATGATAGTAACTGGTTGAAGGGGGTTGGTTGAAGGTGGGTCGAAGGAACTTAATTGTCTAGACTCGACCTCTGTCTATTCCCAATATAGGGGGAATTGCGTGAAGATATTAATTTATTGTTTATTATAACACGAGAGTCAGTAGCCGAGTGGTGGTGATCCAAATTTTAGTCGCGAGTTCACACCCCGAGTTCGATTCTCAGTTGGTAGATTCATACCGTTGAGTTTTTTTCCAAAACCGAAAAGTTTTCAATTTTCTGTATTATTAAATAAATTTAAAATAAAAAGAAAACATCCTTTATGCATTAAATGAAATTCTACTCCTTCATATAACTCCAGTAAAGAAAATATAATATAAAAAATAACCACATGATACTGGAGGGCGGAACGAGAGAATGGCCATTATTATGATAAATTGTGTAATTAAACTGTGGGACTGTGATGTTTGTGTTGTTACCGATTTAATTTACAAGTTTACAACCATGCATTTAATTAAGGCTGTACAAACTTAGCTTTGTGGTAAGTTAATTTATGCATATTGATGTCTCAAAATATATTCTGTTGACAAAATCATGTTGTCAAGGTCATTTTGCGATCATTTTTCTACATTTTCTCGGGTCTGGGTGTTTGAGGTGCCTTTGTTGTTTCCGATACCCATACTTCAAGTGCTTTAGCTTCTTACATTGGGATCGGAACAATTTATGTAATGTTTTCCCTATCTATATATCTATTTATTTATTATTTACTCGTTTGTTAAGAAATGAGGATCGGTCTTTTTTTTATGAACGTATTACGAGAGTGTGTGATTAATCATCATGACCAGAGACATCCTAATCTTATTTCATGTTTAATAAAAGTTTTTCAATGGTATAAATGTAAGAAAATGTGTAGGTTCACAAATAAGGCAGAGATTTTTTTCCATTTCAATTTAGTTTACATCACTTTTTTCCTCTTTGGAAGAAAAATGAAGAGAACTTTGATATGTTTTTCTTCAAAGATCGTACGATCCCTATCGTTCTCTTTTAAAAATCGCCATAAAACTATTAAACTGAATTCGGTGACGGTAAAATACATATTGACTCATAATACGATATTTCTTGAGCATTCTGATACATTTATACCATTGAACAACTTTTATTAAACATGAAATAAGATCAGGATGTCTCTGGTCATGATGATTAATCACACACTCTCGTAATACGTTCATAAAAAAAAGACCGATCCTCATTTCTTAACAAACGAGTAAATAATAAATAAATAGATATATAGATAGGGAAAACATTACATAAATTGTTCCGATCCCAATGTAAGAAGCTAAAGCACTTGAGGTATGGGTATCGTAAACAACAAAGGCACCTCAAACACCCAGACCCGGGAAAATGTAGAAAACATGTTTTTTTCTACATTGACCCGTCCGTGAATCGAACCCGGGACCTCGAGATGACGACACCTTGAAATCCGGTGTTTACGCCACTCGTCCACGAAGGTCGTCGAAGAGAAGTAATGTTATTTTGTATTAACATTTTACGGACATATATTTAATAGCGAATGTTAGAACCATACATATGTTTTTCTTTTTTATAGAAAAGGGAGGCAAACGAGCAGGTGGCTCACGTGATGGTAAGTGATTACCGCCGCCCATGAACACCCGCAATACCAGAGGCATAGCAGATGCGTTGCCGTCTTCTATGAAAAGTGTGGGCCTCCGGTTACCTGCACTCACGAGACGAAACGCGAAGTTTGTTAGACTTCTACTTCGCGCCGGTATTCTGTGAGGCCGTGGCACTTCCCAGGTCGAGCCGGCCCATTCATGCAACAACAAAAGCTGGTGCATGGATCTACCACTAAATTAAGTAAGGTTACATTACGCTTACTTAAATATCGTTAATATTATTATTTCTCTTTAACATTATAAGCTAGCATTTAACTACAATCCCACCTGATGGTAAGTGGCGATGTAGTTTTTGTTGGTAGGCACACTAGCTTAGAAAGAGCCTATTCACTCTTCTCGTGAAGAGAAGACATTGACATTGTAATCGGACGGAAAGACTGATGCAGGCAAATTATTCCAGTCCTTTGCTGTACGCATTATGAACGACGAAGCAAAACGCTTCGTCCGAATGCAGGGTATATCGACAACAAAAGGATGGAGACCCGCCGTGCGTCTTGTTGTCCGATGATGGAAAGGGAAGGGAATTAACTCATGTAATCCCTTCGCACACTCTCCAAAATGTAACCTGTAGAACAGCGAGAGACTGGCCACGCGACGTCTGTGTTCGAGACTGGAAAAATTGGTAGTAACCAAGTCAGGATCACCGATTAGCCGCTTGGCCCGACCCTCCACAGAGTCCAAGGCTGCCAGTTGATATTTAGGAGCTCAATAATATTGTCGTGTCGGCCTAATAATTTATAACCAACTCTATTTCGGTGGGTGTTGTAGAATCAACTAAGACAAAAGCCTTTAGAGTAGTAATGCGTACGGAGAGATGGCGGGGTAGTCATAGCCAAAAAGGAAACAACAATTCGACAGCGCGGGCACATTTTCCAATTTACTCAAAAAACTGATAAAATTCCAGATACATATTTGTGTCACAGTCACGATAGCCGATTTTTCAAATGACAGTGTGACATTCCTGACTTTTCAGTTGGGAATTATCAATGAGATAACGATATCAAATTTAGAGGAGTCACGATAGCCGAGTGGTTGGGCGGTCGGAATTTCAGTTGGTAGGCTCGTACCAATGGGTTTTTCAAAAATTTATGTACGAATATCGTTGGCTTGGACATAAAGACGGCGACGGGCTCACCACCTGTCACGTTGTCCTGAAAATATCTTCGGTGGAAGGTGGCTCGAAGGAACTTAATTATCTAGACTCGACCTCTGTCTACCCCTGTATTGGGATATGCGTGAAGATATTTTTATATTTTTAAAATATTAGTGTCACACGTTATAATAATTTGTAAACAATGCTCGTCTAATTTGTCCGATCTGTGTTAATTATAAGTCAACTCGGAAGCGAACAATTTGCCTCAACCAACTTTATAATTTATCTCCATTGTGGTGAGCTCTACACAAAAGAAGTGAATGAAGTGAATTCATTGTTTGCTGTTTCTGCGTCAAGAACATAAATCAAATGTGTGCAAGATCGTGCTGAAAATGAAATCTACTTTATTTGAAAAAATAATATTTGTACTTTTAAGTAAAACTGTCTGGAAAACTACAAATATTATTAAAATTTCTTATAAGAAAGAAAAATTATTTGTGGAATTAATCAAATCATAATTGGAATTTGTTTTAGTTTCAGTTTTCATTCCAAGTATGACATTGAATTTAATACGCGTATGTTTTCAGCAATTAAAGAATAATTTTTAAGAAAATGATAACTCTGGGTAAAGGTCTCAGCTTATTGTACAGGGTCTTGAAATCGAGTTCACTGAGTTACAGCAGCTTTTTTTATTTCTATCCTAGGAGCTATCTGAATAATCATTCATACTATATGAAAGGTTAAGTGATGAGATATATGTATGTATGGGGGAATGTAAAGAATTTTGAAATAAAAGTGTAACGTATGAATATTTACAAAGTTAACTCCCTGGATATAAGTCACGATAGCCGAGTGGTTGGGTGGTCGGAATTTCGAGTCAAGAGACCCGAGTTCGATCCCCAGGTGGCAGTACCAATGAGTTTTTCAAAAACTTATGTACGAATTACATCGTTGGCTTGGACAGACGGCGACGGGCTCACCACCTGTCACGTTGTCCCGAAAATATCTTCGGTGGAAGGTGGGTCATAGGGACTTAATTGTCTAGACTAGACCTCTGTCTACCCTTGTATTGGGAATTGCGTGAAGATATTTGTTTATTATTTACTCACGTAAACAAGAATTCACAAACATCAACGGAAAGTTGTAAATGATGCAAAAAAAATCATCAGTCAAAAAATACTGACAATTAATACTCGTAAAAGCAGCGAAAACACATCGACATGTGTATTTATATTTGGACTCTGTCCAAGTCTCAAAATGGTGATTGTGGTAAATCGTCCCTATGGGAGGGGCCTCTTCCTGCAGTGCACTTTAACAGGTATGGTTACAGGTTATGTATATATGTGTAGGTATCGAGCGATGGAACGTATCATTCTAAGAATGAAGAGAAAGTACGGATTCTGAAACCCTTCCCTGCCTTCACCGAAACAGAGCCATCACCGAAACAGGTTTAGTCAAAGTCTCGTCAAAAAGACGTAATTGTCTAGACGTTAGGAATGTACGTTATGATAAAATACTGCTCGAACGTACCCTGACAAAAGGGCCAAAATTTTCGTAAAATAAGTCCCAGAACGTTATTATTGATAAAATATTAAGATGAACCGTACTACCGTGATGAATTATAGGCTTCATTTGTATTTTCCATCTTATACTGTATCGTTTTAATTAACTGCACTGCTTCTACATTTTATTTCTGTTTAAACTGATGGTTAACTGGTAGAGAATGCCGTTTGGCATAAAGTACGCATATATACTTCTTTGTGCTTAAATAAATAAATAGTTCGAAATAAATAGAAATGTTATTTGTAATAATACCATTATTATTTAAAGTGCATCGGGATCCAAAAGAAGGTATAACTCAAACTTGATAAAAGATGTAAATATTTATTAACATATCTAAAAACTATGTATTGATTAAAAATCATCATTATGCCACATAAAATTCAACTGCAAGACATCTGCCTTTCGGGCCTCTATAGTGCCGTGATAAAAATAAAAAAATATTGTTTTATAAAATAAAATAAATAAAGTACGTAGCCACGAGAAAATTTTTAGTGACCGATTCTACTATTTTAATGCTGTTATAGCCTTAATTATCAGCAAAAGGTTTAAAGAAATGAAATTTATTTATAAAAACTCGAAAATTTGGTATAAACTATTTCTCTAACTATCTATCTTTAAAATTTTAATTAGAAGACGACTGCATCAAACTTAATTTAAAAAAACACACACACAGAACTCCTACAAATCGAAGTAACATACTAATATAATTTATAGTTACGAGTATGATGCGATCAAACCTTGAAGTTATATTTCCCATGTAATATATACTAATATTCTTGTAATGTCACGTATTCCATTTCTGTTACCCCGAAACGGAAGTAATGATAAATCTCTCAAATGTCTAAGTGATACTTTAAAAGGATACATTTATTTTGCCAATAATAATAAATATTTTTGAAAGCTATTGATACTTAAATAATGTCTTGTTACAGTTTTTTCCAATTATTGCACAACATTACAACTTTTTGTTTTTACAATTAAACGAGTAGTATAAATGATATGTGTGCTTAAATCACAAAATCACTGCGAAATAATATTAATATATTAAAAATAATGTTAGTAATTTATATATCTCACACTTTGGTACGGGCATTGGTACATCCTGGGGATCGAACGCTGGCCGCTTTACTTAAATTCCCATCACCCAGTCACTCGGATATCGTGACTCTATTTACTCGGTTATAGTGAAAATCTTAAACATGCTTTAAATTAAAACTATGAGAAAATTTCCAACTTGTCCACGGATGTCGTCGATTATAATATAATTTGATGCATTTGAGGTGTGATGTGAAAGAAAGTATCTTCTTGCATTTTTTTTACCCATCCAAATAATATCTGTCCTCACGCTCTAAGCTAGCCTAGTTACAGCTTGCTTGAAGTTTAACTTTTCCTTCGAATATTTGAGATTGACAATGAAAATATATACAAAGTTTATAAATCTGTTTATCTAGTTTAGTATCTTATAATTAAATTTTCCCCTATTTCGTCAAGGATTACTAATAACGTTAAAGTCAAAGTTTATTTTAGTTTCGAAGTGGTTGTTTCATATTAAACAATATAATCATAGTACTTCAGAAAGTTAAATTAATAAAATATTGATTTATATAACAAACGATTTATAATTTGATATAAACTAGAACGGATCAAAATATTTATTACATTGAAAAGAGAAACAAATTATATTTAATTCAGCCTTACGATAAGAAGATGGATAAATATTTTTTCCAAACTTATATTATAAAAGTGGAAGTTTGTATATTTCGATTTTTTATGGGTGAGTAGGGTAAAGGTTACCGACCGATACCTATCAATCCTCCAAGACCAAGTTAGAATGTCTCTGGTTACACTGACTTTCCAGGTCCTTATAACAAAAGTACAGTAAAAGTAAAGAGCTTAGTACAATCTTAATACATAGGTAGACAAAGGTCTAGATAATTAAGTCCTTTCGACTCACTTTCCACCGAAGAACTTTTTTGGGATAACGTGTCAGGTGGTGAGCCCTTCGCCGTCTTTATGTCCAAGCCAACAATATAATTCGTTCTTAAGTTTTTGAAAAAAAAAAACCATTGGTACGAGCCTGCCATCTGGGGGTCAAACTCGAGTCTCTTGACTTAATTTCCGATCCCCAACCATTCAGCTATCGTGAATTCTAGATATGTTCGTATTATTAAATATACTAAAAATTAAAGCGTCTTGTATTTAAACGTCGAATCAGACACTGACCACTGCGTAAAAAATTGCTCTACTAAAACCACTATGACATTATTTTTCAAAAATCAATGTGAGCTCCAGCGCGTACTAAAGTAAATCTAATAAAAGATTGAATCATCAAAATGTTCAGCGCGTTATCTAATAAAATTTTCTATCAAACACGTAGGGGAGAAAATAAATAGCTGACTAAGCGCAATGTGTAATGAGAATAGAACAAAATAGTAATGTACCAGAAGAAATATATTGATGCAATAATCATAATGTAATTTAATTTACGTACTTCGTATTCAAGTAACTGGCAAAAACCACCTTTAAAGGAGTTGCCCGATTTGAGATCCCTGGTTTAATTCCTGTGGCAATGTTCCTTTTTCTTTGGTATTTCCTTTTGTCACGGGTCTGAGTGTGTGGCAAGGGATACCTTCGTTGTTATCTGTATCCACAGTACACGTCTAGTTATTTTGGTATCAGTGCAATGTATGTAATGATGTCTCTACCTATGTATCTATTTATTATTCATTTAAACTTAAAACTATTTATTATTATATTCAATTTATAGCCCTAAATAAGAATTGATTTATTGGTAACATTCGTTTCCTCGTTATTATAAATTTAACGAACTATCATAGCATTTCATCTATTTTTACGCTTCAAACATCAACCGCCCTTTTCATAAATAATTCATAATAAGCTATAAATTTATGAGATGTCTTGCGTATTGATTAACTGGTCGAATTATTGCCACACCATGCTTGTGACGCAATAATATTTTAACCAATGTTAAATAATGATAACGAAAGTACATTGATTTATTTTTCTTCTATTATAATCAAAGCCTTATGTGGAAAAACATTAAATAATATTTTGTTTACATATCGACAAGACAAAACTGATTTGTGGTGTATATTTCTGTTGAACCAGCGACGTGAACAGCCGTCCGTGCTATGTCACTAAAATGCAAATGCAAACACGCATCAATACGGCTATCGCCGGTCACACGCCGTCACAAAGCTTCCCCGCATCTACAGCAGACATCTACACCTCAAACCTCATCGACTGGAATCACACCATGCGCTGATTTTAGGTAAACACCGATACTTGGCCGTCACCAGAGACACTACAGCGTATAGCTGCAAGCATCAAGATGACTATCACATAAACAGTGCACCCTCAATCCACATCGATATGATCGCCGTCAACTTTGGATGCAAAATTGTAGATACTTCCGTATCACTAGAACGCTCAACATACTCCTAAAGTTGAATTATAGTCGAAGTATTATAATGTAATAAAACACTAAATCGGTTGGGTGGTCGGAATTCGAGTCAAGAAACTCAAGTTCGATTCCCAGGCAGGCATGGCAGGCTCGTACCAATGGGTTTTTCAAAAAACTTATGTACGAATTATATCGTTGGCTTGGATGTTGAGACGGCGACGGGCTCACCACCTGTCACGTTCACCTGTATCTTTGGTGGAGCTAAGAAACCCAAGTTCGATCCCCAGGTGGCAGGCTTAAACCAATAGCTTTTTTCAACACTTATTTACGAATTGTATCATTGGCTTGGACATTAAGACGGCGACGGGCTCACCACCAAAAAAATATCTTCGGTGGAACTTAGGTCGAAACGACTCAATTGTCTATACCTATATTGGGAATGGCGTGAAGACAATTTTTTTTCAGTTCAGGGTACACTCAGCAGAACCTCCAGAATTTGATCAACTATCGCCGGGCATAATTCAAGTATACATGTTCAAAAAAGACTGCTCAATTCTATTTAGCAGCATCTAAGATTCGATTGTACCAAACGTGCAGCGATTGTTTCTATGATTAATTTCCGATAATGGGAATTATGGCAAATGTCAAATTCTCCTTTCTGATCAGATCCTTGTTATAAAATGTCATATAAAGGCCATTGAACCTCTCTGATTCAATGAGCTATTGAGACATTCCATGGGCTTATTTGGAAGAAGACTTAGTGTAGAGTACGACTTTTAAGTGATCTTTTAAAAGATAAGGGGTTTTAGTGACAGTAAAAACTAATTGTATCAATTTAAAGAAGGTTGACTAAAAACTGTTAGCATGAACATTAAAAGATGAAATAGACTAAACGGCTGATAAATGCGAACGCGGCCTCGAGAAAGAAATTGAATACAAAATTACTTACAATGTATTTCGAACGTGCGCACCCTTCGGAATCCAATATTTCACATCTGTTTCAACATCTTTAGGTTTGACTAGAATTGACTCGAGTTGAAAAAAATTAAGCTAAAAATAGTATGTCCTATAATTTTTGGCTTAAATTCTGTAAGTTGGCTTTATTAATCATTTCAGACAAATAATATAAAATTGCAATGTACTAATTAGTTATTACTTTGAATAAGTTTATTAAAGAGTTATAAATTTTACTTTAAAGATATCAATATAACCGTAATTTTTCGAAGTATTTATTCATAATATCTTTTTCGGCGATATACATTAATTGCATCATAAATTAGTTGGCGTTATATTTAACCATTTCTCTTTAATTTAATAAAAAAAGTTCAGCATAACATACATGTTTTAAAATCAATAAAAAAAATTGCATTGACAAAATTTTGGTAATTTATCTAATATAAACACAGATTAATTACTTAATATATCAATACTTTGCCTTGTTTTTGTCTACCTTTATAAAATATTAAAAAATTAAAAATTCCGGATTGAAATCAATAAAAATAACACTACCTGGGATAACGTAAATGTTGTGGAAACCATAATGTTTGTTATTTATTTGACAGTATACAGAAATAACGATCTATTTATTACATCCCATTGTTGTCTAACCTCCTGTACGGCTACTGTTTGCGTACGTGACGGTTTACCCTGCACATGTTCTTAACGCTACGTTAAATATTTGTTTTGTTTACATTTACTATTAACTAAATTATTGTATTATTAACAGTGACCCAAAAAATAAATTGCAGATATATGATAACAACTTTAAGTCTAAGAACTTATATCTAGGTGATCAAGCTTCGCTACGTCTGTTTTTTTTTCAGGTATAACAAATTTACAACTATGTAAAAAGGCATATTAAATAAAACACTATAAATCATTAATATGATACCAATTCATATAATATACAGAAGATAAACTCTAAAGCTAAGTAAGAATTGCTTTATAAACAATTTTGCTCATTCAATTAGTACTTTATCTTAATCACATTCAATAAAATAAAACCAATTTGATTAAACAAAAACAGAAGGCAATACAAGAAATGGTTAGTTTTATTTCCTTGGAGATTCAGATGGAGGTGTTAGGCTTTAAGATTTAACACCCAAAAAATTCTGCTGGTTTTTCATATCCGAAAAAATTAAGACCAAGTGATCGTAATACGAAATGAAAATTGAAAGGGATATGTTGCGAAACATTTCCACGAGTATAAATAGTATGAATTTGTAAAATTTATGTTATATGCATACGTAGCTTTATTAACATTTACTTTGTTTATGTTATCGTATTATCTTCTATATTGTTCTATCTAAGGTGTCTAAGAACCATACTCAAGATTACATGACAAGATCGCATCCCTAATACATAAGTTTTGCATCGCTCCGAAGTTTATGGCATGTAAGCTCTTCTGATTCGGCGTCAGGTGAGATGGTGTGGCCACTTCCTTCGAATGGATGACTACCGGTTGCCCAAGGCTGTCTTTTATTCCAAAATGGGTAAGGGCAAGCGCAATGACGGTATAATATCATCATAGGCCGGCCATATGGGTCCCCCTTAGTGCACCGTGGGTGTCCAAGCTATGGTTACTAAGCCTCACCGCCACGCACCCCATGCCGGGCGGGAACCCGTTCGGGGGCACTACACGGCTCTGTTTTTTTTATTGTTCCTCAAGTACTTTCTTATTACTACTAAAGGTATTAAAGTCTGATTAGTTGATGCTCTTCTGTCATGTTTCTTATTTAATTGTAATGTTTAGAACATTACAAATAAAATAGAGTAGTAGTAAGTAAAGTATTACATGCAACTTGAACTTCTTCGTTTCATCTAGTTAGGGGAAGTGATTGACGCTTCCCTATTTTCGTTTCTACAATGCTCAGCAGGCATCACTAATAATCATTAACAAGTAATTCATTCACTTACTCGGTTGAACTTTTATTTTTATTTAACTGTTTTTATTATTTAATTTTATTTAACAAAATTAAACAAAAGTAATACTCTAGCGGAATGAAATGTAACGGAATAGAACGGAATAACTTTCTCTTAAATCGGAACATTAAAGAACAATAGTGCAGCATTAATGGAATTTTTATTTTTGTTTGTTCATTCCGTAATATTTACCAATTCCTAAACTAGAACGCGAAAGAAAGATGAAAAATAAAAAGAATTGTAAACAATAAAATAGAATGAATAAATAAATTCATTTTAGCTTATTCATTAAACATACAAATTTTATGAGTAACTTTGACTAAAAACTCGAGGTTCATTACCCATCAGATGCATCGACCGTCTTTGGTGACTTGACCGAGCCGGGGCCGAGGCTGATCAAAATCTACATAGAAAAGGCTGCCTGTGCTGCATCCTTTTAGTATCACGAGTAAAATAATTTAGCCATGAAGCTCTAAAAGATTATAAAGAACGGGATTTTTTAGCATTTTTCCTTTCCCTTTCCTTTCCCCTTTTGTGTTGAGTGTGCCAGTAGGTAACTATTTCATAAGGCTAACAGATTACTTGTTTACCACCATAAAATATGGCCAAGAATCCGTTAAAAATAGTTTAATTGTAATATAAAAGATTCTTGTAAACCATGATAAATATCTATTATAATGTATAGAGAATCTAATATATAGAGAAAGTTTTTGCGTCGTTGTTGTCTGCTCCTTGTCTTCCACAGTTCCTTGGCTTCGCAGTGGAAGACGAGTGTTAGTATTGAAGTTCGCCATAACCTCTACGTTCCTTTATCGATGACATTAGAGGCACTACTTTATAATTCTAAGAACAAAAAAATATTTTCACGCCATTTCCAATACAATACAGGGGTAAAAAGAGGTCTGGTCTAGACCCACTTTCCACCGAAGACATTTTTCGGGACGACGTCCCGGGGTGGTGAGCCCATCGCAATCTTTATGTCCAAGCCAAAGGTATAATCGTACATAACTTTTTGAAAAAATCCCATTGGTACGAACTGGCCATCTGAGGATTGAACTCAGGTCTCCTGACTCGAAATCCGATCACCCAAACATATTTATAATTATAAAAATTGTAGTATTGTCTTACTACAAAGACTACTAATATATTGTTTCTTAAATATCAGATATTGACGAAAAGCAACACAGCTTTTAAATAATTGAGAATGTTTGAACATTAACGTTTTTTTTTATTTTAACAAAAATCGTACTGGAAATGTCAAACAATGTTTCTGAAAATAGTACTGCAGTTTCGATAGTTTCATGATGCCGAAGTACATGAATAATATACCTTGTAACATGCATCCTTTCCTACAAGAACATACATTTTTTGATATAAAATTATATTTTAATTATATTTTTAAATAACATGTTCCGATTATTTTCTTACAAAAATCTTCACTGTACAGTTGTGTTTCGTGTTCAATTTCAAAATAATACAGATGGTGTGTTTTCGGGTATATGGATGCAGTGAAAGCGAGTCTTTTGAGAAATAAAGTATTGCTATGTTATTATATTTTATGTTGTTATATTTTTATAGGTTAATGTAACAAAATTAGTATCGCTAAGCGATAAATGTTATTGTAACAACTTTTACCAAATTTCATACTTCTAGTGTAGGTAAATGTCACCAGAACTTATTTAAAATACATGTAATAGCAAGACTAATTAAATGATAACCGTTGCGTAAGCCATATTACTATTTTCTTAAAATTTAATTGCAGGCTACAGGACTCTCTCGTTATGTTGCACAGATCTGCATAATTTCGGTCTATGGGTTTGGTATATGGGTAACCCACCAAAAAGTAGTAATCATCGTGTTCAAGACTTCTACATTAATCGCCTTTTATGACAATCAAGGAAAGAAAGGTTGAAACGGCGTGAAGTAGAAGTCTAATAAACTTCTGCGTTTCGTCTGGTGAGTGCAGGTAACCGGTGGCCCACACATCCCCCTCCCCCAATTCTGGGAGGGAGCACTCTTAGGGAGGCAACGCATCTGCTATGCCTCTGGTATTGCGGGAGAACATGGGCGGCGGTAATCACTTACCATTACATGAGCCACCTGCACATTTGCCTCCCTTTTCTATAAAAAAATAAAAAAAAAAAAACAAAAATCAACAGATTCAGATGTTGAAAAGATTCCAAAATATATTAAATAAATCGCTTACATTTGGTTTTTTGTATTTCAATGTAGAACATCATATATCGAAGTCCACTGGGATATGATAAATTATTCGCTATTCGATGTCAATAAAATTTCAGTAAAACTCCTCATCAAAGTTACAAGAATCGCAGCTTGAACGAGAGCAGATGGAACGTGCCTTTTCTCTGTTGGTATTGATTATTTTGTATTTGTTCTAAAACATCTTTGGTTTGGTTCGGTTCGAATTATTTTTATTAGAAAAAAAAATAACGCATTGACATTTTCTTTGTGGTACCCTCGTTTTATATGATTCATATCTACGAGTACATATGTGTTTATTTATTTTATGTTGAATATCAAATTCAACATCGGACTTTCATTGCCGTAACTACTCTTTAAATTTACGCGACGCTTTTTAAAGATATTGAGGAAAAAGCGTCCTTTTCGCTGTATAGCGATTTCTTTCAGGCAAACAAAACTCAATATATGCAGAGAACTTACAAACGAATCCAATATTAAATTCGACATTTTTAATTGATTGCGGTATAAATTGTATGTCTACATAAATTTATGAATGTAACTGCGGAGATATATAAACATACAAGTACGCAGACATATATTGCACAATATTTTTAAAAGTAATTTTGATATTTAAATAATAATAATTAAGTCACGATAGCCGAGTTGTTGGGTGGTCGGAATTTCGAGTCGAGAGACCCGAGTTCGATCCCCAGGTGGCAGTACCAATGAGTTTTTTCAAAAACTTATGTACGAATTTCATCGTTGGCTTGGACATAAAGGCGGCGACGGGCTCACCACCTGTCACGTTGTCCCGAAAATCTCTTCGGTGGAAGGTGGGTCAAAGGGACTTAATTGTCTAGACTTGACCTCTGTCTACCCCTGTATTAGGAATTGCGTGAAGATATTTTTTTTTTAAAATAATAATATACAAATTTATATATCATAAAGTAACATTCAGTTATAGACTCTTTAGTAACAAATTGTGTCAAGTACATCTTTCGTGTATGTTGCACATCTGGTATCATTTAATACACCACGTTTTATTACTATTGTGTATTATTTTCATAAAGGCCGTGCATATTAGCCGAGAATAGCGACAAGCAAGAATATCTTTTATTCTTTTTTATTTATTTATTTATCTTCGTACAGAATATAAAAGTCACGATAGCCGAGTGGTTGGGTGGTCGGAATTTCGAGTCGAGAGACCCGAGTTCGATCACTAGCTGGCAGGCTCGTACCAATTAGTTTTCAAAAAAAAAAAACTTATGTACGAATTTCATCGTTGGCTTGGACATAAAGACGGCGACGGGCTCACCACCTGTCACGTTGTCCCGAAAATCTCTTCGGTGGAAGGTGGGTCAAAGGGACTTAATTGTCTAGACTTGACCTCTGTCTACCCCTGTATTGGGAATTGCGTGAAGATATTTATTTATTTATTTATTTATTTATTTATTTATCTTCGTACAGAATATAAAAGTCACGATAGCCGAGTGGTTGGGTGGTCGGAATTTCGAGTCGAGAGACCCGAGTTCGATCCCCAGGTGGCAGTACCAATGAGTTTTTTCAAAAACTTATGTACGAATTTCATCGTTGGCTTGGACATAAAGGCGGCGACGGGCTCACCACCTGTCACGTTGTCCCGAAAATCTCTTCGGTGGAAGGTGGGTCAAAGGGACTTAATTGTCTAGACTTGACCTCTGTCTACCCCTGTATTGGGAATTGCGTGAAGATATTTTTTTTTAAAATAATAATATACAAATTTATATATCATAAAGTAACATTCAGTTATAGACTCTTTAGTAACAAATTGTGTCAAGTACATCTTTCGTGTATGTTGCACATCTGGTATCATTTAATACACCACGTTTTATTACTATTGTGTATTATTTTCATAAAGGCCGTGCATATTAGCCGAGAATAGCGACAAGCAAGAATATCTTTTATTCTTTTTATTTATTTATCTTCGTACAGAATATAAAAGTCACGATAGCCGAGTTGTTGGGTGGTCGGAATTTCGAGTCGAGAGACCCGAGTTCGATCACTAGCTGGCAGGCTCGTACCAATTAGTTTTCAAAAAAAAAAAAACTTATGTACGAATTTCATCGTTGGCTTGGACATAAAGACGGCGACGGGCTCACCACCTGTCACGTTGTCCCGAAAATCTCTTCGGTGGAAGGTGGGTCAAAGGACTTAATTGTCTAGACTTGACCTCTGTCTACCCCTGTATTGGGAATTGCGTGAAGATATTTTTTTTTAAAATAATAATAATTAAGTCACGATAGCCGAGTTGTTGGGTGGTCGGAATTTCGAGTCTAGAGACCCGAGTTCGATCACTAGCTGGCAGGCTCGTACCAATTAGTTTTTCAAAAAAAAAAAAAACTAATGTACGAATTACATAGTTGGCTTGGACATAAAGACGGCGACGGGCTCACTGCCTGTCACGTTGTCCCGAAAATATCTTCGGTGGAAGGTGGGTCAAAGGGACTTAATTGTCTAGACTAGACCTCTGTCTGCCCCTGTATTGGGAATTGCGTGAAGATATTTATTTATTTATTATTATTATATATTTATCTTCATACAGTCCCTGACGGGACGAAGTACGGGTCCCTCTTTCGCTTCTTTAAAATTCATCATTTTTCTTCTTACATGCACGTCTAGGTATCCGAGTACCCTTGAACCTCCCCTCTTCAAGCAATTTGCTCATATGGTCTTCAAAAGTTAGTGTCGGCCTACCTCTATATATACCTAATTTAAAATTGTATATTAAATAAAATTGTGTATTCTTTACAAACTAATAAGATAATTTTACTTACCTACTTAGTAAAGAATAGCATGGAGTTGGTTTTACCCTATCTGATAGTTTATTTTAGATCACATATTCGTTGACAACTGCAAGCGTAAATTTATGTCGATTTTGTCTTTACATGAACGTTAAAAGAACCGGCATGGCAGTAGGGTAAATTGCACAAATTTGATTATTAGAAGGAAAACTACATTTCTTGAGTAATTGTGGAGACCATCTAACCGCGGCGTCTAACCAGGATGCAGTTTCTTACAGAAAACATATCACATATATATAGATAATTGTAACTTTTAATAAGTTATTACTGTAAATAAAATTACAATTTTATTGCTATAAATAAATAATAATAATAATTAAGTCACGATAGCCGAGTGGTTGGGTGGTCGGAATTTCGAGTCTAGAGACCCGAGTTCGATCACTAGCTGGCAGGCTCGTACCAATTAGTTTTCAAAAAAAAAAAAACTTATGTACGAATTACATAGTTGGCTTGGACATAAAGACGGCGACGGGCTCACTGCCTGTCACGTTGTCCCGAAAATATCTTCGGTGGAAGGTGGGTCAAAGGACTTAATTGTCTAGACTTGACCTCTGTCTACCCCTGTATTGGGAATTGCGTGAAGATATTTTTTTTTAAAATAATAATATACAAATTTATATATCATAAAGTAACATTCAGTTATAGACTCTTTAGTAACAAATTGTGTCAAGTACATCTTTCGTGTATGTTGCACATCTGGTATCATTTAATACACCACGTTTTATTACTATTGTGTATTATTTTCATAAAGGCCGTGCATATTAGCCGAGAATAGCGACAAGCAAGAATATCTTTTATTCTTTTTTATTTATTTATTTATCTTCGTACAGAATATAAAAGTCACGATAGCCGAGTGGTTGGGTGGTCGGAATTTCGAGTCTAGAGACCCGAGTTCGATCACTAGCTGGCAGGCTCGTACCAATTAGTTTTAAAAAAAAAAAAACTTATGTACGAATTACATAGTTGGCTTGGACATAAAGACGGCGACGGGCTCACTGCCTGTCACGTTGTCCCGAAAATATCTTCGGTGGAAGGTGGGTCAAAGGGACTTAATTGTCTAGACTAGACCTCTGTCTGCCCCTGTATTGGGAATTGCGTGAAGATAATTATTTATTTATTATTATTATTTATTTATCTTCGTACAGTCCCTGACGGGACGAAGTACGTGTCCCTCTTTCGCTTCTTTAAAATTCATCATTTTTCTTCTTACATGCACGTCTAGGTATCCGAGTAGTCTTGACCCTCCCCCCTTCGAGCAATTTGCTCATATGGTCTTCGAAAGTTAGTGTCGGCCTACCTCTATATACACCTAATTTAAAATTGTATATTAAATAAAATTGTGTATTCTTTACAAACTAATAAGATAATTTTACTTACCAACTTAGTAAAGAATAGCATGGAGTTGGTTTTACCCTATCTGATATTTTAGATCAGATATTCGTTAACAACTGCAAGCATAAAATTTATGTCGATTTTGTCTTTACATGAAAGTTAAGAGAACCGGAATGGCAGGAGGGTAAATTGCACAAATTTGATTATTAGAAGGAAAACTACATTTCTTGAGTAATTGTGGAGACCATCTAACCGTGGCGTCTAACCAGGATGCAGTTTCTTACAGAAAACATATCACATATATATACATAATTGTAACTTTTAATAAGTTATTACTGTAAATTAAATTACAATTTTATTGCTATAAATAAATAATAATAAGAGTACTAAAAAGATATGTTTTATTATTTTTAAATTGCAATATAGTATTAAGGTATTATAAAATTTATGTAATCTCAAACTTATTTTCAATTCGAGTTATATTTGGAATATCGAATAAAGACACGGCGTGAACGAAATATGTTATTTTAATAAATATGATCGCACGAACATTCTATGATTTTATGCAAAGCAAAGTTCATCTATATATATATTTATATTCGCATATAGCGAATTTAAAATTTCTCACTATTGGCCAACGCCTTCATTCATTCTAGCAAGACTTCTTTTTAATTAAAGATTTTGTTACCCGTATTATTATTATTATAGAATTTCGCTTTTTGACTATTACAACATCTACAAGATGAGATAACACAGCAGATTTTCATAAACAATCACAGGAAATTCAGTAATTTGACTTTTTGCCATTAATCATCCCTACGACTTAAAAAAAATAAAAGATAATAACAAATAAATTTTTACCATGTTATAGGCTTTAAAAAATATATACTTTGTTACACACGAGTAAACAATGCCATGGGAAGACAAATACGGTTTATATCGGGTTTGACGACACCGACCCAAATCCTATGGTTATTATTGTTATCATTTATCATCATTAAATGTTACTCGTAAGCAGTCACTCACTCTTTAAAGGGTATTTAGGTTAAATTGATCTTACCCTTCTTATTACCAAGGTCACATAATAGACAATAGCGTATCTAAATACCATCACTCCTCCTAACTGGCTTTATCTTAACTGTGAAGGATGAAAATACCATTGCCAAATACTGGCGCCGCCCTACATTTGTTTAATTAATGATCGTCATCGACATTGTCTAATTTATAGAAGAAAGCGTTTTAAGTTTTCTTAGTTTGACACCATATGAGGGTTCACCGGGACCGTGTATTCAACATTATTTTCAGATCTTCAGACTCTTTTTTATGTTAAATTTCTTCACGCCATCCCCAATACTGGGGAAGACAATTAAGTTCACTCGACCCACCTTCCAATAAGACATTTTTTGGACAACATGACAGAGGCGAGTTTGTTGTTTGTGACCAAGCGAACAATATAAATCGTACATAGGTATCAATTGGTTTTTAAAAAAACCAATTGATACGAGTCTGCCGCCTGGGGATCGAACTCGGGTCTCTTGATTCGAATTTCGATCATCCAACGACTCGTCTATCATGACTTAATTATTTAAATGAGTTAAGTGAATAATGGACTTTTTAAAATTTGAAATTGTCATTTATAATATTTTAATCATCCATAGTATTAAAATTTTATCTTTTACCACACTTGGTTTATTGTGCATTCTATTATCGCACGTTAATCGTGAATGTAGAATAAAAGAAAATTTAAAACAAATAATTCATTATAACACCGCTGTAATCAGTTAATCCTAAATATCGCATACATAATGCATATTACACTGCTATCAGCATTGTGCTCGTCTATAATACACATTGTTAAGAAACGTACCTTATAAACAAGTCATAGACGAAAATAGTTTCATAATAATATCTTATTAATAGATAAACTACCTTTGTTTTTGTTATGGATATTTATAAAAAATATCAAGGTATTATACAAACAATTTTAATGGTTTATAAATGATCTTGACGTTAGATAAATTGTTTTCTTGTTCTCAATTCGGGAGCTGAAGATCGAGCTCAACTAAGTTACATTTTATAATAAATATATTTCAATAGTTTCCATTGTTCTTTATCATTATCATAATAAGAAAAGTATAATATACATTTGTAACACAAAATTCTTAATTTGGGATAAATTTCCCCAGGCATAAGCAAATCAACCATCATTACCAAATTTCATCAAAACCGATTATACGGTTATAAAAAGACATAATTACATTCACATTTTAACATTATTTTCAGATCTTCAGACTCTTTTTATGTTAAATTTCTTCACACCATTCCCAATACTGGGGAAGACAATTAAGTTCACTCGACCCACCTTCCAATAAGACATTTTTGGACAACATGACAGAGGCGAGTTTGTTGTTTTGTGACCAAGCGAACAATATAAATCGTACATAGGTATCAATTGGTTTTTAAAAACCAATTGATACGAGTCTGCCGCCTGGGGATCGAACTCGGGTCTCTTGATTCAATTTCGATCATCCAACGACTCGTCTATCATGACTTAATTATTTAAATGAGTTAAGTGAATAATGGACTTTTTAAAATTTGAAATTGTCATTTATAATATTTTAATCATCCTACGACTTAAAAAATAAAAGATAATAACAAATTAATTTTTACCATGTCATAGGCTTTAAAAATATATTCTTTGTTACACACGAGTAAACAATGCCATGGGAAGACAAATACGGTTTATATCGGGTTTGACAACACCGACCCAAATCCGACCCTATGGTTATTATTGTTATCATTTATCATCATTAAATGTTACTCGTAAGCAGTCACTCACTCTTTAAAGGGTATTAAGGTTAAATTGATCTTACCCTTCTTATTACCAAGGTCACATAATAGACAATAGCGTATCTAAATACCATCACTCCTCCTAACTGGCTTTATCTTAACTGTGAAGGATGAAAATAACATTGCCAAATACTGGCGCCGCCCTACTTTTGTTTAATTAATGATCGTCATCGACATTGTTTCATTTATAGAAGAAAGCGTTTTAAGTTTTCTTAGTTTGACGCCATATGAGGGTTCACCGGGACCGTGTATTTAACATTATTTTCAGATCTTCAGACTCTTTTTTATGTTAAATTTCTTCACACCATTCCCAATACTGGGGAAGACAATTAAGTTCACTCGACCCACCTTCCAATAAGACATTTTTTGGACAACATGACAGAGGCGAGTTTGTTGTTTGTGACCAAGCGAAAAATATAAATCGTACATAGGTTTTTGAAAAAACCAATTGTTACGAGTCTGCCGCCTGGGGATCGAACTCGGGTCTCTTGATTCGAATTCCGATCATCCAACGACTCGTCTATCATGACTTAATTATTTAAATGAGTTAAGTGAATAATGGACTTTTTAAAATTTGAAATTGTCATTTATAAAATTTTAATCATCCATAGTATTAAAATTTTATCTTTTACCACACTTGGTTTAGTGTGCATTCTATTATCGCACGTTAATCGTGAATGTAGAATAAAAGAAAATTTAAAACAAATAATTCATTATAACACCGCTGTAATCAGTTAATCCTAAATATCGCATACATAATGCATATTACACTGCTATCAACATTGTGCTCGTCTATAATACACATTGTTAAGAAACGTACCTTATAAACAAGTCATAGACGAAAATAGTTTCATAATAATATCTTATTAATAGATAAACTACCTTTGTTTGTGTTATGGATATTTATAAAAAATATCAAGGTATTATACAAACAATTTTTATGGTTTATAAATGATCTTGACGTTAGATAAATTGTTTTCTTGTTCTCAATTCGGGAGCTGAAGATCGAGCTCAACTAAGTTACATTTTATAATAAATATATTTCAATAGTTTCCATTGTTCTTTATCATTATCATAATAAGAAAAGTATAATATACATTTGTAACACAAAATTCTTAATTTGGGATAAATTTCCCCAGGCATAAGCAAATCAACCATCATTACCAAATTTCATCAAAACCGATTATACGGTTATAAAAAGACATAATTACATTCACATTTTTAACATTAGTAACATATATATATGAATGTTATGACAGACATATATCGTCACGCTATTCCCAATACTAGGGAAAACAGACGTTCTGACAATTAAGTCTTGTCGACCCACCTTTAACTGAAGACATGTTTAGGATATCGTGATGTCCAAGCCAACCATATAAATCGTACATAAATATTTGAAAAAACTCATTAGTACGAGCTTACTACTTAGGGACACAATTCGGATCTATAGACTCAATTCATCCAACCACTCGGCTGTCGGAACTTATAGAAAGAGGCGAATATCCATATTTCTATAAGAAAAAAAAAACGTTTCTTCAATGCGCCCGTTTTCATAAAAATAAGTGTTTTCTGAAATATCAACCTGCTACGTCCCGTTCAATAGATTTAGCATCTCAAATGTAGGATAGTCCTATGATGATTGGCATAATAAAATTCCGCATGAAATCCTAAAATTATTTGTTATTTTTTTCTAGATGTATATAAATAAATTTATCACATTACTTGATCACTTATAGTCACGACAGGCCAAGTGGTTGGGTGGTTGGAATTTCGAGTCAAGAGACCTGAGTTCGATCCATAGGTGGCAGGCTCGTACCAATGGGTTTTTCAAAAACTTACTTACGAATTATATCGTTGGCTTGGACATAAAGACGGCGACGGGCTCGTTTTTGTCCTGAACATGTCTTCGGTGGACGGTGGCTCAAAGGGACTTAATTGTCTAGACTTGACCTCTGTCTACCCCTGTATTGGGAATTGCGTGAAGATATTTATTTATTTATTTATGTGAAGATATTTATTTATTTATGTGAAGATATTTATTTATTTATTTATGTGAAGATATTTATTTATTTATGTGAAGGCTCTCGGGCGCGTCGTTGTAAGGAAGTTCCACGATCAGATAGGGACTAAGTAGGCGTGAGTAATCGGGCGAGGAGAATAAAATCACTTTTGCTCTTAATCACTTGACTATAATGTAACAAATTACTGAATTGTAATCGCTATCAGATTCGGAACACTTAATTACACAAATTAAACTAAGACTCCACCGAACATGTGGCGCACGTCCGAGCATCAAGACCACTTGTCCTGCCATCCTTGTAATGCTTGCCGTCCACCCTTTTTATCGCACTAGAACCCGGTGTTGCGTCAGAGCAGATGTGACATATCACAGTTGCCACTCTAGAAATATTGTTTATTATTTATTTATTTATTATTATATTACTTGAACAAAGAGACGGTGATAGGCTCAACACCTTCCACGTTGTCTCAAGTAAATTACGGTGAAAGGCGGGTCGTAATGACTAAATTGTCTATACCTCTATCTACCGGAGTTTTGGGATAATGCGTGACGGTAAATAAAAATCACATTACGTAACTATATTAATTACAGTTAAGTTAGATCAGACAATATCTTTATCTTTATTCTACTTATCTTTATTTAATTAGACACTGACATGAGACAGTGAACAAGGATAGGTAATCCTTTGCACTTGAATAAATAGCAAATTTTAATTGATATAGAAGTAATAAAAGTACAGCATGTGTTATTGTTAATGAAATATTAAGTGTCATTGTTATCAGCAAGTTGGTGGAGTAACACCGATAAGTATAATATAACTACAAATAATAATATATTTTTAAATGTGTTTTTACTAATACACATAAAACATTTAATTGTAGAAATACGGCCGCATATGCATTAGGTAAGTAAGTAGACGACGAGTTACGTTTTTAGTATTCAATTGGATTACAAGAACAAACTTTATTTGTATTAAATTATCCCTATACTATACTTTATATCTTCACGCCATTCCCAATATACTACAGACTAGACCTCTGTCTACCCCTGTATTGTGAATTGTGTGAAGATATTTATTTATTGTTCAAACATAAAAACCTTAGTTTTTTTAACATTATTATTTAATGATATAAACTCAAACGTAAACATTTAGTTTCACGTTAAACTTGGATAATATTTATTAATATATAGCTCTTCATACTCAGGCAGCTATCTGTCAACTTCCTTAAACGGCTACCCGATACATTATTTATGACTAGGCAGACATGACACAACCCTTTTTTACGCAAACATACGTGACAGTAGCTGTGAATGGGAAAATTATCGATAATAAATTATTTGTCGCCCTACGTGAACGATTGGCGTACACACCGGTTTTCAAGGTGTCGCCAACTTTGAGGTCAGGGTTCGATTCCAGGTCGGATACGGATGTTTGTGGTACCTCCATTGTTTCTGATCCCATAATACAACTGCTTAAACTACTTTGGAATCAGAGCAATGTATGTGATGTTTGATGCTTGAAGTTGTTCCTATCTATTTATACTGTAATTTTTTAGTATACTGTATGTATATGTATACATGTAGTATGTACACTGTAATTGTTTTTCTAACTGATATCGATTTCGGTAGAGTTAAAATGTTTTCGTGGACCCTCCATTCAATATCAAGTCAAAAGTTTGGAGTTTATCTCACTACAAATTCTCATAGTAATCATATGGCACCTTGCATAGTTTCTATTCGAATGAACCCCATATAAAAAACTTTCACTTCCTTGCATGCTACGCCCCAATACCTTCTGGTAACTGATCAAGCTGATGAGCATTTTTCTTTTCGTAGAAAGGCATAATCATCTGTTTGCTATATCAAGTAATATAGCAATAATCATGCTCGAATTTCCTTTGCAATTAAGCATAAATCTCTTGATTCGATTTCTGATCACCCAACTACCTTCCTATCGTTGTTTTTTATTTATTTCAATTACTTTTACCCTAATACGCTATTCCCAATACTAGGGATGAGCTCCAGACAATTAAGTGCTTTGGACCTACCTTTCAGCGAACACATTTTTTTGTGAGAATTCTGGAAGAGGACTGATAGTGAGTCTGTCGCCCTCTTGGTATCAAAGCCAATGGTATAAAACGTACATAAGTTTTAAAAAATTTACGAGTTATCATACGTACGATCATCCAACCATTCGGCTTACAAGACTATTGGTTTTTATTTTTTTTATTTTAGTATATTATCTTAGTTAATTGTAAATGGCACGGCGATTTCTTAAAATTTACTAAACCGGAGATTTGATTTAAAATCTCATGCTAAATATAAAGTATAATATAAATAATGTACATTTTCGTTTCTCGGCAGAAATAATGGCGAACTTCACTGTTTATTGCTTTTTAGCTACATTGTGTATTCAACATACAACTACGGCTGTCGAAAACAAGTGAGCTTAGTATTAAAGTTATATATTATTTAATAATTGAACAAAATTTGTCATACCATATAATAATATATTTTGTAATGTTAGCAGTGGTCTAAATAGAAACAGGTCATGCAAGAAGAATTCTTCCGAGATAACTTGCGGGTCGTCTCCATCGACTTGCCCGATAACTCGCTATCGTTCATATGATGGTTCATGCAATAACTTGGAGCATCCAAGCTGGGGTACTCCGCAATCGCCGTATGGTCACTTGGTGTATAACAACTATGCAGATGGTATGTCAGAATTTATTAGCCTAGTAATAGATATTAAGAAAACGATAATATAAATGCGATAAAATGTAAAGTAATAAATTTTAAAAATGGTGTAGAAAATGAAAGTAATTTATAGAATTTGTTTTATTTCCTTTACGCCTATAAACATATATATACAGAGTCAGGTCATAAGTATTGTCACACAGTAAAAACTTTTCTTTTAGAATGCTGGCCACAAAAAAGTTTATTGAATTCGAATTTCGAATTGTTCATGAAAATAAAACTACATACTTTATAGAATTTTACTCATTTTTAAATATGGAGTGGACGCTTAAAGAAGACCGTGTTGCAGTTATTGCGTTACATCGTTGCGGTTACGCACCAATTCAAGTTTTTGACATACCGAAAAATTTGAATATAACCAAAAGATTCGTTTATCGTACCATCAAACGATACAATGAAGACTCTAGTGTAGATGACAGGTCAAGAAGTGGTCGCCCTCGGTCTGTTAGGACTCCAGCAGTGATAAAAGATGTGAAGGCGCGAATTCAAAGAAATCCCAAACGTAAGCAGAAACTGTTGGCCCTTCAGATGGGGTTAAGCAGAACCACGGTGAAAAGGGTGTAAATGAAGATTTAGGGCTTCGGGCATATCGAAGAAAAACAGGACATTGTTTGAATGCTCGTCTAATGCACCTGAGACTGTAGAGATGCCGCGCTTTGTTTAAGCGGTACGCGGGAAAAAATATAGGGAAATTCTTTTTTCGGATGAAAATTTTTTACCGTAGAAGACAGCTACAAAAAACAGAATGATAAGGTGTACGCACACAGTAGTGAAGAAGCGAGCAACCATATTCCACGTGTCCAACGAGATCATTTTCCATCCTCGCTCATGGTATGGTCGGGAGTTTCTTATTGGGGCTTAACAGAGGTACATTTTTGCGAGAAAGGTGTAAAAACGAATGCAGTTGTGTATCAAAATACAGTCCTGACGAACCTTGTGGAACCTGTTTCTCATACCATGTTCAATAACAGGCACTGGGTATTCCAACAAGATTCGGCGCCAGCTCATAGAGCGAAGAGCACACAACTGGCTGGCGGCGCGTGAAATCGACTTCATCGGGCACGAAGACTGGACCTCCTTCAGTCCAGATTTGAATCCGTTAGATTACAAGGTATGGCAACACTTGGAAGAAAAGGCGTGCTCAAAGCCTCATCCCAATTTGGAGTCATTCAAGACATCCTTGATTAAGGCAGCCGCCGATATTGACATGGACCTAGTTCTAGCTGCGATAGACGACTGGCCGCACAGATTGAAGGCCTGTATTCAAAATCACGGAGTCATTTTGAATAAACTTTAGTGTCATAAGAATCTATGTTTTGTTAAGTTCATTTTGGTATATAAATAGTTACATAATAAATAAACTTGTTTTAATTATTTTAGGTTAAACATGTGACAGAATTTATGACCTGAGGTATATAAATATGTATTTATATATTTATCAGAGTGACAATTAAAGTCCGCCACATAGACCTCTAAAGTATAATGCCGACATCTCACAACTTGACGTTGTTGCTTGTCAAGTTTATACTGAATTGTCTGATTTTAGTTGCCTCTTACCATACCTAGCGAGTATGGTTTTATCTGTCGTATTTTATATAGATTATATTAAATAAATATCTTCGCACATAACCGCTGACGGGGTACTGGAAGGCAACAGATCGCTAAGTCTCACGATTCCTTATTACCTATTCCACTTCTTTTAAATCTTTCATTTTCTCCATATCTGATTCATTCGGGTTTGGGTGTTTGTAGCACCTTTGTTGCTTCTGATTTCTCTTCAAACAATTTGAAAAGGAGTCCTCAAAAGGAGGTCTCGGCCTACAAATTAATGCCTTTAAATTTAACTTTAATAATTAATTTATATGCAAAAAGTAAGCTTTTTGAACAAATATCCGGGACGTAGGAGTTTGAAGAGATTAGTACATATTTTTAATGATGTCGTATTTGTTTAAAATTCATAAAATTAAATGGCATAA
The DNA here is from genome assembly GCA_029286605.1 of Sericinus montela. NCBI lineage: Eukaryota > Metazoa > Arthropoda > Insecta > Lepidoptera > Papilionidae > Sericinus > Sericinus montela. Next base: position 10,156,891 of record JAGSMR010000015.1, read on the forward strand.
ATATTTTCACACATACAAAAATAAAACAGAATGAAACCGGTATGATCTATACATACTTGCTGATAATGTCAATAATACTCCACAATTAATATACTTGAAAATCTGATAAAATACGCTACTACCGATAAATAAGCGACAAGTTTCACCTCGAAATGAGGCGAAAAGACTCTAACCAATCCACTGCAGAAATTCTCTGTGGTACCGTGATATTGTTAGATATATTTTACTATAAAATTAATAAGAAACCTAATAACCATAACGCACAGGCAAGATTTTTATTTTCATTATTTCTCATTTATTCTGTAAAAAGGTCAGCATGGTGTACGTGCTTGAAAAATATAATCTGATTTTACTATTTTTACTGCAACCCATATGACTTAAACCATAGGAGTTTATGATATGCAACTTATACTCAAAATAAAAGCTTATAAAAGCATTGTGGTCTAGACTAATGGCGAGATAACATTAAAAAAAATCTATTTTTCAAAATAGTAAAATTGAGTAGACCGGTGACGGGCGGCAGCATAAAGGTTCAAGGTGTGTACTGCGATTGCCAATCCAGAAGAGACCGACGTCGTTTATTGAATTTTTGCACGGCATACGATGATATTTATCATGATATATCTAAAATCCATGGTTTCATTTTGTCTGTACTTTATTATTTTAATATAGTACGCACATATTTATATATGTTCCAAAGGTGTAAATGCATGGCCGCATGCTTATGATGGAAGCCACCTTCCCAATGCTCGAGAGTTGAGTCTAAAGATATTTGTACCTAAAGATGCTATTGAACAGATTTGGAATCTTAATACTCAACAATGGGGGCAGATTGTAACTCACGACATGTCTCTTACTGCTGGAGTTGAAATTTTAAGTAAGTATAGTTCTTTGAAAAAACATATATCTGAAAGATATTATTTTTTTTAATGACACGTAGAAGCGTCTAAAAATTACGTACCTGGTACTATTTCTTAGTTATTTGTTACTCAAGTAGAGAGTGTGGCGATAAGATGTATTTATCTTACTCGAGTAGCTTGTAAATTCCGGGAACTGATTGTTAAGGAAGCAATATGACGTTGTTTGGGATAATCTGTAACTTTTGTAATCAGTAGAAAAATATACATCATAACATAACTTTTGTCAGTACAAGCAGTAATGGATAAATATTCAGATTTATTAGTCCATTCTTTATTTGTATACATATTTGTCGCTAGAGGTTGTGATATTTATTATACTTTTCAAAACTATATGCGAAATATTATTTCTGTAGATCAGAGCTCTCCGATATGCTGTGATATTAATGGTCAGCTAGCTCCAGATGCTAACACCAGTCCACTATGCAAACCTATTTTAATACCAGACAATGATGCTGTTCACGTACCTGAGGGAGGGCAATGCATGAATTTTCTGAGAACTACATCTACAAAGGATAAAGGTTGTACATCATCTAACGCACCCGCTATCCCTGTAAGTGTTTGTTTCGACGAAATATAAAATATAAGGTATTTGATCAAAACGAAATCGTACGTATACCTACCATAATATACAAACAATAATAGTTCTCATAGTTCCTTTTAATACTTAAGTCATTTTCTTTTATCCTAATATTTCCAAATTATTCCAAATATGTTTTGTGTCTCTCATTATAAATATTTATTGATTTATTTTTATCCTTACTACTAGATATTTATGCATTTTAGTAACTACTTATTATGATTTATTTAACAAAATTCATTCAAGTGCCCTCAAAAATTATAATTAAAAAATGGCCCATTTCGAAGTTGTCCGTAGTTACCGCCTACATGGATCTCTCGTTAACTTACGGGAGTAATAATAAGGAAGCAGCATCTTTAAGAGATGGCACTGGTGGTCGTCTATTAACAACAGTTCGCAAGGATCAGCAATGGCCTCCGCAGGTTAATAATATTTTACAAACATGTCAAGGGGCAAAATCATCAGATGAACCTTGCTATGCATTTGGTATGTCATAATTTTAGTTAAATATTGTATGATTTCATTAATGAACGATGCTATACAATTAAAATAGGTTTAGCTCTTTATTTTCTTTAGCGTATGGAAAAAAACTCACAAATCTTACTCTTAGTTTTAAAATTTTATAAATAAAAAGAAACTAAATTAATTAATTAAAGGAAGAGAAAATAAACAATAAACAGAATGGAGATATGTCCCTTTTTGTCTAAAATTCCGCTGAAAGTTTTACTAAAAACCAGAAGACAAAGAACATAAACGCGCAGTTACTGAAAGTGTTAAAAAAAACTGAGCATTATATTTATTTTTATAATTTTAGACACATGCAAGCTATTAGTAATAATCTACTCCGTGGTTTCATAGAGTTCTTTATACTATAACTTTCATCTATAAATATTTTAACAATATTTATAGATGAAAGTTTTTTACAATTACGATGAAAGATTTTAACAATATTTATAGAGGCCTATGCAGTTCGCATTATTAATAACTATAATATTTCATTAAAGTCACGATAAACGAGTGGTTGTGCAGTCGGAATTTCTAGTCAAGAGACCCGAGTTCGATCCTCGGGTGGCAGGCTCGTACCAATTGGTCTTTCAAAAAACTTATGTACGAATTACATCGTTGGCTTTGACATAAAGACGGCGACATAAAGTGGCTCGAAGGGACTTAATTGTCTAGACTGGACCTCTGTCTACCCATATATTGTAAATTGCGTGAAGATAATAATAGTAAATAACTATAATATTTATTTTCTTTCATACTGTTATAAGTGAAAATTGGATTCCCTTTTTAGGCAAAATTATGCTCGTAGTAGGAGAATCCGCTCTTCCAAATAAAAATTTAAGTAATTAATATTAAAGTAAAAATTTAAATTAATCTATATTAAAAATTTCTTAAATAAATAAATAGTCTTTTATTAAGTATCTTTTAATTATTTTTTATATGTATCTAAATAAATATACAAGATTTACTATAAACGTGTGTTTTTATATAAATATGTATATATTGTGTGCGTGTGCATGTACGTGTGAGTTGTTGTATTTTAATGTTGCAAGAGTGACTCTTCTTTTCTCTTCTTTTCTTCATATGTAAACCGTTTTATCGACTTTATAACATCTTTTTTGCATTCGTAATATTGTTTTTTATATATATTTAAGTCTTTATTTATTCTGTTGTATAGGTGAGTTGGTTTTTTTTTATGGAAAAGGGAGGCAAACGAGCACGTGATGTTAAATGATTACCGCCGCCCATGAACACCCGTAATACCAGATGCATAGCAGATGCGTTGCCGGCCATAGAGTCCCCCCCCCCCGAATTGGGGGAGGGGAGTGTGGGGGCCTCCGGTTACCTGCACTCACTAGACGAAACGCAGAAGCTTGTTAGATTTCTACTTCACGCCGGTATTCTGTGAGGTCGTGGTTCTTCCCCGGGTTTCATTTTTTGCAATTTTTGCTATATTATATTTTCTTCTGTTTAATAGTATATTAGCATTTTACGTATGCGACTTATATATTCTTAGAACTCTTTGAGTTATAGATATAACTGACAGTAATTTGCTAATATTATAAAGATTTTCAGTAGTATACCTAAAGTTTTTATAATACTTTATTTTGAATAAGCATCGTTGCGCACGCTCTAACGGAAGAAATTTATTTTTAGCCGCTCAGCCTCAAATAAGTATATAATATATCAAAATCCATTGCACTAAGGCAATATATATTTCGTTCACAATATTTTTTGAACTGGGCAAGTTTTTATTTATAACAATTTTGCATGAATGTACTTTAATTTTGAAATGTTGTGGAGGTTGTGTACGATATGAGACGCTAAAATAGTTATAGTTTGTTTTACCAGTGTTCACTGTAAATAAGTAAATTTTCAGCCATTTAGCTTTTACTTGAGTTAGTGTGCGAGTTAGTGTACCTTTTTCAGTGCAAATACGTATCTCTGTTAAATCATACCATGATTTACCAGAGAAAACAAAAGCCGCGTCATCGGCGTATAAAAAAATTTTTAGCATTTTCGATTTTTCAACTGCATAGGCCATTTACATAAATTAAAAGATAATGTAGGATCTAATACACTTCCCTGAGGAACACCATACAATATTATTAAATGTCAAGTTATATGTTCATACGTACTACTGGTAATAATTGTAAATTATTTGCAGGTGATTCTAGAGGAAACCAAAGTCCTCAACTTACTTTGCTGCAAATTATTCTAGTACGCGAACACAATCGTGTTGCTGATGAACTCTCTAAATTAAATCCTCACTGGAATGACGAAGTAGTTTTCCAGGAGGCACGACGCATCTGCACAGCTGAAATACAACGTATTAATTACTACGAATACTTAACTATACTTCTCGGTTAGTTCCATATTTGGTTTCAACTGTTATTACCTTTTGTGAATTTATTTTCATATAATTTTTATTTCAGACGTCTATAGGTATCCTACCTTCAACTCATGGGTTAGTATCCCGCTAGGGATAGGTTAAGCATTTATGTTATGAATATGAATGTAATTGTGTCCTGTAAGTTCATATCTACATATCAATAGCCATAAAATTAATACGAAACAAGGTAACCAGTTTTAAAAAATATTAAAATTATAGAATGAAATTTAATTATTTTTGTTTTTAGTTGATGAATATCAAGATAGAATATTAAGATTACGTGGTGGTATAGTTTAAGACTAGGTGTCACTCGTCTAAAACTAGGCAGGATTATGTTTTGTAAACAAATTATTTATATCTTCAACTTGTTACTTAGATATGTAACTGTTGTTTGAAAACCCTCCAATAAAATTATCTTTATATTAAGATAAACGCATGAAATCCAAGTAAATTCATACTATCTTAATTTCTAAACATTAAATAATTTTGTTATTTATTTTTATTAAATGAACGATATTAAGTAAATTTAGCTCGTTATAAAAAAAGCTTACTACAACTTAGACACGTACGTACCGAATATCTGTTCAGAAAAAGATATGAGATTCTTGCGACATAACCCGAAATTTTCTAGTTAATGTTCAATTAAATAGTTATGTTTAATATTACAGGGGGAAAAAATATGGTTAGTGAAAAACTGATTTATCCAGATGCTAAAGATTATATAAATGACTACAACTCAAATGTTAACCCGGCTGTTCTCAAAGAGCATGCTACTGCTGCATTTCGACATTTTCATACGATGATTCGTGGGCAGTTAGAGTGAGTAACAAATGTTTACTCCAGTAAAGCAATTCCGAAATAAATATTTTTTCGTCACTCATTTTATAATATAGGGGTATCAAGGGGTCAGAGATTTAGGAAATCAGACCTTTTGAACCAGATCTTTTACGTGACAATGTGACGGGTTGCCTGACGGGACTGCCTGTTACCGTCTCAATGTCACGCTAAATTAATGCGAAAATCTCATTAATGAGAGCCTTCTTCTGGGAGATTGAAATCGGTTCCTGATACGAATTTTAGCTAAACTACTTGGCTATCAATGTTCAAACATTTACTATACGTATATATATCTTCACGCCATGCCCAATACAGAGGTGAACAGTGAAGTCTTTTCGTTTCGTTCCTTCCTCCGAAGATATTTTTGGGATAACGTGACAAGTGGTGAGCCCATCGCCGTCATAATGTCCAAGCCAACGATATGATTCGTACATAAGTTTTTGAAAAAAATCCATTGGTACGAGCCTGCCACCTGGGGATCGAAGTCGGGGTCTCTTGACTCGAATTCCGATCATCCAACACTCGGCTATCATGATGTTATTACATGACATTTACACTACATTTAATAACATTTACTATAGTTATTATAAAATATTTTTCAGATTTATTAACGAAAATCGTGAAATAGCGGATACCATTCGTTTAAGCGACTGGTTTAACAGACCGTCTATACTTGAAACGGCCAATAGTTTCGATGACTTGACGAGAGGTTTGTCATATCAAGCAGCAGATAAAAGTGATCAATATTGGGATCTTGAAATAACGCAAAATCTTTTCAAGTACGTAAATCATATACTAGCTAAATACGGCGTCGTTTAACCGTAGAGTATAATACAAATATTGTATAATAGCAATATTATTTGGCACATAACATTAATGTTTTAGCAATCTATAAAATAAATTGCATTTCCTTGCTATATTTTTAAGAAAATTCTCGTTTTCATGGAAACTTCGTCACACAAATTATCTGCAAACACTCTTGGGTATGTAATTTTTAATGGAATCATCCGGGCACATTCGAGTCCACTTAAAAAAATGTTGAAAGTAGGCCGACTTGGATCAGTCCGAAAAACGGAGTTCATCAAAAAAGTATTTCATTCACCATCATTTATGGTATATATATATTTATCCAAAATAATAAAAATTAAATGGAAAAATAGGTACTAAATTTTTTTTTAATTTCTTTTGAAACTTGAATATTTTTAGAATGAAATTATAAAATACAACAGACTGAATAAAATTACAAAGGTAATTGATATATTCACATAATTTAACTTTCTGGTACTATATCCACCATGCAAGAAAGTAGAATAACATATCTTATTATAAAATTTATGTAGATAATTGAAAAATTGTTCAATTCACTATCGCTCATGTAAATAAATAATCATACAATACATTTACATTTAATTTAACAGGGGAAACCGAACAAATGGCGGTGACTTACGTGCTACAGATATTCAACGCGGGCGTGATCACGGACTTGCGCCATATGTAGCACTTCGTGATTTCTGTGGCTTGTCTGTACCTAAAAGATTTTCCGATTTATATGCATATATATCTAAAAAGGTGAGAACCATATCACCATTATTTCCGTGGGCTTAAGAGGTGATAGAAAAGGCTTGAATATAGTAATGGGTACCTACAGATGGCGGAATAATCATCTTGAGAAATTAAAAAAACTTCGAATGGAAAGCGGGGGCTAAGGTGCGAGGTGTCTTGTACGAGGCTTGTCAAGCGTGTCAGTTATGACCAATCCTTCTTAGAGGAAAGACCTTTTAAAAAATGTTAACTATATATAAAACGATTAATATTTTCCTGAATATATTATATAAAACAGATACTTTCTTAAGTAATTTTAACTCAAAGTACTTCATGAAATTACAATGTCAAAAGAAATTATATAGCGGTGCAAAAATTATGTACTAAATTTACTAGCGGTATCTCGCATTTTCGTTCTTATGGAATCCCTTTATAGCGAGCTAAATTTATTTTCTGCGGGATATAAAAGAATCCTTGATGGTTCAGGGTACAAGCCACTTTAATACCAAATTTCGTCAAATCTTGAAAGCGTAGCAAACAAATTTATAATGTTGTTATACTGTGTATAGTTGTCAAAGAATTTGTAATTTGTGACAAAAAAAATCAAACTACTGTTTTCAAACTACTCTTCTTAAAAATAAACTTACATATTTTTACATGTAATAGAAACGTTTAGAATTATTTAAATATGTACTTAAAGCGCGTGTTTTATGGATCGGGAACAACGGAGGTACCACGGACACTCAAACCTGAGGTAAAGTAGAAAAAGTGGTTTCTATTTATAATAATCCGAAAAATATCTTCGATGGAAGGTGGGTCGAAGGGACTTAATTGTCTAGACTCGACCTCTGTCTACCTCTGTATAGGGAATTGCGTGAAGATATTTATTTATTTATTTATAATAACCCATCTAAGAATTTGAACACGATAAGAACCAGCCTACGCTACTCGTCCACGGAGGTAGTGAAATAACATGACAACACGTCTGTTACCTTTTTATTTTCAAGTTCATATAGTCACCTGTATACGTCTTGCATCAATTGATTTATAAGTCAAATTTTCAATCCAATCATATAAAAAGGAAGAAATCATACAAAAAAAAAAATAAACCCGTATGATTATATCACATTCTGGATAAAGGTTTGAATTCAACACTATGTTACCCATTTATGTGTAATGTTTCCGAAAAAAACTTTATTTGCAGAACGTAAAAATATTAAAATCTTTATATCAAAGAGTGGACGATATTGATCTTGTTGTTGGTGGATCTTTAGAGAAACATTCTCCCGGAGCTTTGGTTGGACCTACTTTTCTTTGTATTCTACTGAAACAATTTTACAACACTCGAGTCGGTGATCGATTTTTCTTTGAAAATGGGGAGGATGAGAACATAGCCTTCACACCACGTAAGAATCTTTTTAAAAATTTTAATTATATTTATTTACTTAATCTCACTGGTTATACTTATGATAAAACATAATATTTATAATATAATAAAATCGATATGAATCTGGAATCTGAAAAAATTCTTTGTTTCCGACAGAATCCTTATAGTTAACCTTGCCTTCGTCCAATATTTTTTTTATTTTTAGCAGCTTAATAACCACTACTTAAATCCGGTTTGTGTTATTTTCTGTATTTTGTATCCTAAATTAGCCTAAATTTTAAAAATTGTAAGTTTTTCTCCTTATCTTAAATGAGTGCGTAAATTGTACGTCGTCATTAGTGTTAAACATTATTCAAGCGCTCTTTTCTATAACAAATTATTCATAATTATTTTTCACTAGTACAATTGGAAAGCATTCGACAAGGATCAAGTATGGCGCGACTACTTTGCGATAATGGCCATAATATCAAATGGATGCAACCAAAAGCTTTTGAAATGGTTTCAGATGAGTAAGTAAGATTATTAATATTTTAGATATATTCTCTAGTTAATTTTATATCGTAAAAAGAGTTAATCGTCTAAACCTCTGCGGAGCTCAGAATTGGGAATATGTGTGAAGATATTTATTTATTTTATTTATTTACGAGCGGATTTTCTCAATATCTTTTACTTTTTTTTTCATTTATTAAGAAAAACAAACAATTATACAGGAATATTAATTACATACTAAATCTTATCTACACAATTATAGTATATGTACAATCTATACCGTTTTCCACAAATAATTTGTGGAAAACGGTATAAATTGTACATATTACGTTACTTAAACAGAAACTGAAAAAAGTATTAGTTATATAAGTATTATATTAAGTGTTATAAATGTTATAAAGCTCTCTATTATTTCTATTGTAATTAAGTCTTACTTCTTAACAGAACTTCATAGCAGATCACGTGATAATTTCAATAAAATTGCTTAATAAAAAAAATTATCGGAGCCAAAATCCAGATCCCCCGCAGGGTGAAGTGAGGGCTAGTGCTCAATCAAGAAGTCGCCCCCCTGGGCCCCATTATTTACAGATGGCGGACTCGGGGTAGTTCATTTTTCATGTGGGTGGAAAGGCCAAAAAGGTAGATATGTCCATTTTCCAGCACAATAAGTCAGGAGGTAGATAAAGAGCTATTAGCGCTGGTGAGCGCTGCCAACATGCAGCTTTGGCCAAAAACCGTGGGAGTCAGCGCGATCCCGAAATCGTTTGTTTTTGCCCACACGTGGGCGAGTATACACTAGGTATTTTCCACGGAAAAAATCTCTCAATACAGAATATCGATACGACCGTCTATTCCTATGTGAATTGCTGTACCGATGTGTACTCGTATTAATTATAAAAAGTCTTTGATTCATCTTGATGATAATTTTTTAAATGTTTCAGAAACAGCTTGGTTTCCTGCATGGATTTGCCGTCAATCAATTTAACACTATGGAAAAAAGAACAAAATTATTGTTATTAAAATTTTTACATTCATATTTGGATCTTTAACTGATATCTGTATACTATGTATTTAAACTTTGTACCGAAACTCAGTCACTTGTAAGACTAATCTATTAGTTATATGAAGAATAAAAAAATGAAGAATAAAAGATAAGTCACAATAGCCGAGTGGTTGGGTGGACGGAATTTCGAGTCAAGAGACCCGAGTTCGATCCCCAGATGGCAGGCTCGTACCAGTGGGTTTTTCAAAAACTTATATAGGAATTATATCGTTGGCTTGGACATAAAGACGGCGACGGCCTCACCTGTCACGTTGCCCCGAAAATATCTTCGGTGGAAGGTGGGTCGAGGGACCTATTTATCTAGACTACACCTTTGTCTACCCCTGTATTGGGAATTGCGTGAAGATATTTATATTTATTATTTATTAAGTATAAATGAACTACCGTATTTATTATCAGGAATTCTGTCTTGTTGCATTTTTTACATTATTTCTAATCGTATATTTTTTATTTTTTCAATTATAAAAATATAAAGAAGAGATAAAATTTTATTATAACAATTTAATATGATTAATTTTTAAATTGCGTTGTTCGAAAGTCACTAAACTATTAACATAAATATTTCCTATGCTGTGGAATCCTTATTTCACATTTATCTCAGGCATCATACCAGCCAGGATAGCCAGAGAAAAGAGACGAGATCACGATATTTACATACCTATATGAAATTATAATATTCTTCATACACGTGCGTCCAGATATTCGAGTACTCTTGACCCTTCCTTCTTTGAGCATTTACTCACATGGTCTTCGAAAGTTAGTCTTAGCGAACCACAACCCATTTTATTGTTGACTTTGCGTTGCATATTTTCTTTACATTCAGTCTTCAAGCGTTTGTTCAATATGCACAAACCACTGAAGCATGCCCTCCTTCATTTAAGTAATTATACCTACCATAAAATGAATCTCTTCGTTTTGAAGAGATTCATTTTATGGAAGTCATTTTCTTGTTAAGAACAAAAAGAAGAACAACTACATGCAGTAACATTTGTCCATGCGCGACACTCCCGAAGAGCATTATTGACATCGATTTCACATATTATGTTAAAAAGATATCATCACATAGAGCGGTCCTGTGCCATCTGCATCCATCGACTCCCGCAACACTATGCAAGTCGTCGCTACATCTTGGGGCGGGTCTGCATACATTGCGTTTTCCTGTACGAGATTGGCTCTCAAGAACCTTTCTTCCCCAACGGTCGTCAGTTCTACGAGCTATGTGGCCGGCCCATTGCCACTTCCGTTGAAGTGGCAATGGGCCGGCTACATAGCTCGTTTACTAATCCTTACGGCTATGTCGCTTACCCTCGTTCTACTGCGGATGTCTTCATTACGGATTCTGTCACGCAGAGAAACACCGAGTATAGCCCTTTCCATCCTACGCTGAGCAACTTTAAGCTTATAAAAGATATAACTATAACTTCTTATTATTATTAAAGATAAATAAATACATTCATAGATAGGGACAACATAACATACATTCGTCTGATCCCAAAGTAAGCCAGCTTAAGCACTTGTGATATAGAATCAGAAACAACGACGATACTACAAACACCCAGACCCGAGAAAATGTAATAAGTGTTTTTTCTACATTGACTCGATCGGGAATCGAACCCGGGACCTCTTGCTGGCGTTGGAGCTGGCTTGCCGGCACCGGCTGGAAACCGGTGTTTACGCCATTCGTCCAAGGACGTCGTCAAATTAAGAAGTTGAAACATCAAGCGTAGAGGTCTTTAACTGTCATAGATCTTTCTCTTTGTTTTTGTGCAGGTTTATGTAGGTTGTACAGTCTTTTTTTTCACGTTCGTCAATCTAGAAAAGGCCTATGATAGAGAGGTGAGGAATGAATTGTGGTCAGCATTGTCCGTGAACGGTGTGAGCAATATCCTCAAACGAGCATAACCATCTCTTTACAGGGATACATCGGTGCATACACCGAACGGTTTAATATTGAAAAATGTGTTGGACAGGTTGTTTAAAAGAGAATGGAATTGGGTTGAGAATGAATGAGTTACTCGTCAAATGTTTTCTCTATGCTGATGACTATTTTTTTTTTCTCTATGCTGATAATAAAGAAAAAGTTAATAAAAGCATATATATACATATTTACAAAGACTTTAATTAATGCCCCTGTCGAAACAATGCCGCCAGCAGTTTCAAAGTTTATCTTCGCTTCATCCTCATCTATAAATAGCTTTCTAAGACGTCCTCTAGGTTTCTATGATACATATTTTTAAGCAAGCGGTATCATAATTCACACCGGCAACGTTTGCAAGAGCGTTCTCATGAGCACTTTTGTTTCCGTGAACTACAACAAACGATAACACAAATACATTTGTAAGCATCATCAGAATGTATTGAATTAAATATACAGCTTAATTTTATCAGTAACTTAACTGTTGTAAAATTAGGATATTGACCTCTCCCATAAGCATATGGCTGTATTCGCGCATCTCCGCTCCGCGAGTCGATTGGTGATGGTGATCAGTCTAATCAACCATCAACCTTACCTAATAATTTGACCTTAGGCGATTTTTGTACGAACGAATCTGATAGCATTTATAGATAAACATAAGTATTAATAGTCGATTGCCTAAAAACTTAGCGGTTTTCATAAATATATCTTCCACGATCATAAAAGTTTTACTAAGCTCCTTACCGAGTAAGGGCAGAAGTTTCATAGTCTAGGAAACTCGCCAATGTTCAAACATAAAACCGAAAATACTTAAGGAAAGAAACCTATAAGTATTTGTACATACAGACTACGTAGTAGACTATTACCTAATTTGTTTTTCTCACATTATAAAACAAAACTCCATAATATTATTATATAAAAGCAAATAATTTTTTCATAAAATTAAGAAACATAAATTTCATGTATCGATTATTTTCTTAACTACTACCATTTCATAATGTGAATTCCTCTTACGGAGAGGAAACTAAGGAAAAAATCTCCGAAAGTATTATCATATTCATTCATTTTTTATCAGATTTTTTTAACAGCTAAAGCTTTTTAAAATCTACTCACTCGTTTCCGAAGATTATTTTCTTGATGTAATTGATTAATTAATTTTATATTATATATAATAATAACATTCATAAAAATATTTTTCTTAAATATGTTTTTAAATCTGTTAACGGGCAGACTTCGCATTTTTACGAGTGTATTCAGCTTTAATATATGTTCTATTACATCTTTATTTGACATAACCAACCAGGTCACCTGTAGCCGTCATGTTTTAAGATTTGTTTCGTTAGTTTGACCAAAACAAATGGTGCGTAGGTTTCGAAAAAAAGTTATTAGTAGGAATCTTCTTTCTGGGGATCGAAATCTTCTCATTCGGATTCTGTGCACCCCAATAGTTCACACTATCAGTACTCGATTATCGTGGTACCATCAAACCATAATATGTGCAGTAGCAGACAATGACTTTTGGAAAACCTCAAGGACTACAAATTCTCATAAACCTTAATACATAACTCGTTAAGTATAGGTTATTTTTTATTTCAAGAACCTAATTATGAAACAGTGATAGATAAAAAATATACAATCGATGGACGTATTAGTATTGTAATTGTGTAAGTATTTAACTTGTATCGCTGACAAATAATTTAATTTTTATTAAAATTATGACAAAAATTAAATAACATGAAATTTACGAAGGCATGGACCCTTTCATACTTAGATGTCTGAATAGGAAGCACACTCGCCTACTAACTATAATGCCAAATAGCAAAGCAACAAATGTTCTAACGCCATGACTTTAAGAACCAATTTAACTATAGACTAAGATACACTTTAACTTAATCAGAGTAGATAACACATCAATAACCTTCGAATGCAATTATTTATAGATACATATGTGATTAAGGAATCACTTACTATTAGTATAACTGTTAGTTAAATGCTAAACGTTGAGTAAATTGGACTAATAGCATACCGTTACCCTCAATTTGTTGATGCGAATTACCTGGCTCAATAATGAACGACACCCAAGCGTGCCTTCCCACTTGTTGGTAGCTTTCTAAAATTGGCAAGAGTACTACGGATATTCATTATCTTTATTGTTATGGGTATAATCTATTTGTCGTCATAGGTTCGCATAGTCGTCATATTGTTTAAAATAATAAAAATAAATATCTTCCCGCAATTCCCAATACAGTTGTCTTCAACAGTGGTAGAGCCACGCATCAGCTTTTGTTGTTGCATGAATGGGCCGGCTCGATCGGGTAAGTACCACGACCTCACAGAATACCGGCGTGAAGTAGAAGTCTACCAAACTTCTGCGTTTTGTCTGGTGAGTGCAGTTAACCGGAGGCCCACACTCCCCCACCCTCCCCCAATTCTGGGGGGCAGGGGGGCATTCTAAGGGAGGCAACGCATCTGCTATGCCTCTGGTATTGCGGGTGTTCAGGGGCAGCGGTAGTCACTTACCATCACGTGAGCCTGCTCGTTTGCCTCACTTTTCTATAAAATAAAAAGGAAAATAAAAATACAGGGTTAAACAGAGGTCTAGTCTAGACAATTGAGTCCCTTTGACCCACCTTCCACCGAAGATATTTTCGGGACAACGTGAAATGTGGTGAACACGTCGCCGTCTTTATGTCTAAGCCATGGATATAATTCCTACATAAGTTTTTTGAAAAACCCATTGGTACGAGCCTGCCACCTAGGGATCGATCTCGGGTCTCTTTACTCGAAATCCCGACCACCCCACCACTAGAGTATCGTGACTTCTTATCATATTATTTAGTCCTTATAAAATAAATATCTTCACACCATTCCCAATACTAAAGTAAACAGAGGTCTAGAAACTTAGGTCGTTTTGCCCCAACTTCCGCCGAAGATATTTTTAGGGTAGCGTTATGTCCGAGCCAACGATATAAATTAGTTATTATTAAGTGTGTTTATTTTGTATTGTTCTATGCGTTTCACTGTATGATGCAACACCGAGTATATTGATTTAATTCGGGTATTTTTTTATTTTTACCTTATTTAATCTAAAGGGTTCTCTGACATATGTTCCGGTTTATATGAGAAAAAGCGGTTCAAATTTATTATTATATAGTTATTAATATGAAAAAAGTAATATTAATATTAATCCTAATTCTTCATTATAAGTAGACGCCAATTATTTTTAATGAGATTAGATATTTTCTACAACAAAGTGAGCTTAACAAAAAAAATATTACTTTTACACATAATCACTATTAACAAAAGTTTTTTTTTTTCATTATAAAAGAGTTAGAAACTTCCCATGAACCCCCATCCATAAAGGTTTTTATTTTCAGTTAAATAAGGCGAGAGAGGTATAAACTTTTAGAGTTTGTATTTACGGAGACCATTTTGGACGTCTCTTACGATTTCAACTTTTGTGGCATAGGATTATTTTGTCAGTTCGCCTAATTGAGTTTTTCTAATTCCTAAAAATAAAAAAAATATTTTGTAAATACGTTTTCTTACGTTAATGCTATTGTGGGAATGAAATATAAAATATATTAAATTTATATATAAATGCCATAAAGAAAACCAGTAGGTCTAATTAAAAATTATATAATTTTTACATACAATTTCACCAAGAAAGCAAAAAGTATAAGTTATTGATATAAAACTTCTTCATTTTACGACGTTACGATTGGAACTCTTTTGTTATATAGAGCAAAACAATAGACTTTAAAAACTATTAGTAAATTTGTTAAAAAGGTGTGAGATATATAATCACACATGGTCATAGATCACCATTATGGGTATGTTACTTGAAAATTTACATTATATCCTGCCGAGATAAAAAAGGTTCATACATTTATGTTATTAATAATGCTTTACTTTGTTATCAGCATTATAGAGTTCGATAAATGAACACTGTCTATCATAAAAAGCTTTTTTCGATGTTGAAACTGATCAAACATTATAGTTAAAAAATTATTTTGATTAAGCGGTAGCCGCTGGTAACAAGAGGGCTGGTTCTTTTCTCGCTCAACGGTTAAGTATAGACATTCAACGAGGAAATGCAGCTAGTGTTCTTGGTACCATGGCACAAGGAGTAGGGCTCTACGATTACGAGTATAATAGTTTTTAGTTAATTAGTTGTAAATATTAACATATTTTTAAATAGTTGTAAATATTAACATAATTTTGTTTCTTTAAATAAAGTAGTGTTCTTTCGTTGTATTTTGATAATAAATAAAAATCGGAAATGATTAAGGATTCTAGTAAAGTTCGAAATACTCTTAGGGAGTGATAAAGTTATTTTATTCGTGGGATACTTCTAAACTACACAAGCGAAAACGGTAGATGTTGTTTGCATTGACAAAATTACGGTGACGCGTCTTTTTCTCATGTAGGTAGGGTACGGACGCAACCTCCGGGTATGGATATATATACACTCGCTGCTCCACTAACGACCATAAGCCTCCGTTAGTACGTAATATATTCCTCATCCCCCATACACAGGAGCTTGCTTATTATTACACACTTAAGTTTGTTAAAATGTAGTAAATCTTTAATAAAGAATTACTTGTTAAAGACAAATGCTTCTCTCTCAGTCTGATATTTAGAAAGTTGTGAACACTGTTATAATCAAAAATAACATTGTGTATAAGTTTCATGACAAGTTATTGACTTCTTTTCGAATTATGGGGACACAAACGTACAAAAACAATTTTTAAATATAAAGAACATTATCGTTAAAATCAAAATGTTCCTGTTTAAAAATGTTATACTTTTAAACTATCATTAACTAGTCAGAACAAGTAGGTTTTATAAATAAAATTCAATGGTCGCATGAAATTTTGTAAATAATATATATTTTATCATGCATAAAAGATTTCGTACTTCAGTAATAATATGAGATAATTGAAGCAAAGGGATCAAAGTACATCCGTTTCCGTTTTATAATAAAGTAACAATTGAATGTTATAGCTTTTAATGTTGCTACGGATGTTATTTTGAAATATTAAGAAATGCTACATAAATTATTCGGTTGAATTATTCAATATGTTCACTTTATAAAACTATACAATATTTCATGGAGATAGACTCCATCTCTGTCTGTCAGTACACATGTAATTGCTTCAGTCGTTAATTAGTAAAAAACTGTTTTGAGAATGCCTTTTTTAGCTTTTATAATAACCGATTATCAAACATTCCATCTTAGCCTTCGGGAGTGAGGACGCATCTGTAGTCTTCTCGATAAAGAAGTAATCTAAGCTACCGGTTAATTATTACCATCATCAAAATGGACTCTAAAAGTCCACCGTTGGACAAAAACCTACCCGGTATGAGAGGGTATTTCATAATCGCCACGTTTGGCAAGAGGATTGGCGATCACGATATCAGACACGTCTGCTGATCGTCATCGGTCGGTATTTTTTTAGGCCGTTTCCTACGACACAGAAGAAAGGTGTGGTATAATCTTACTCCGTAACTACATAGCAACGGTCCAATATGCATAAATATTCTACAATATGCATAATGTTTCCTCACCGTCTTTTATTGTTTAATACAATAGTGCCATCATATGGATACCAAACCCATCATCATTTCCAAATTTCGTTACAAAGATAACGGAAAGCCCACGTTCCTACATCAAAAAAAATATATTTTCAGGCCATAGTAGACAGAGGCCTCGACAATTAAGTCTTTTTTTATAACCCACCTTCCACCGAAGACATTTTTTGGGACAACGTGACAGGTGGTAAGCCCATCGCCGTCCTCATATCCAAGCCAACGTTATAAATTGTACATAAGTTTTTGAAAAAAACCATTGGTACGAGCCTTGGGAATCGAACTCGGGTCTCGTGACTCGAATTACGATCACCCAACCACTCGGTTATCGTGACTTTTCTACATCACTCCTTCCATTTTCTACTCTTTTTTCCTATGTCCTTTTTAAAGAAAACCAACATATCTACGTTCCCACTGGTACTATCAGAGTTAATGGGACGATATACGATAGTCATTGTCAGTATAACCTTTCCACTAAATAAATTTTTTACATTCAGAAGTTTGTT
Source organism: Sericinus montela (assembly GCA_029286605.1). Classification (NCBI taxonomy): domain Eukaryota; kingdom Metazoa; phylum Arthropoda; class Insecta; order Lepidoptera; family Papilionidae; genus Sericinus; species Sericinus montela. The sequence goes on from JAGSMR010000015.1 coordinate 10,174,615, forward strand.
TTATACAAAGCTATAAACATGACAATAAAAACTTTATTACAGCGTTTCGACATTGAACATTTTATTAAATAAAGAAAGGTAGGTCTTTTATTTCATTTTTCATTTAAAATTATAGGTAATTAATCATTGAATTCTTGAGAGAGGAAAAGAATGATGCCGTGACCTTCGCTGTTAATGGCGACGTTAAGACCATTGAGCCCTTGAGTATAATGTTTACAAAACACAAAAACTAAAGGACATTTGGTTGATTTATTTTGACGACCTCCGTGGACGGGTGGCGTCCACACCGGTTTTAATTGTCCGGACTTAATTGTCTAGACTAGACCTCTGTCTACCCCACGCTTGGCAAGCGGATTGGCGAACGCAGTACCAGACACCACGCATCTTAAACGCTGGCGTCCGTCGTATAAGTATTCCAACATCATGAACGCTAAAAAATTGAATTTTTAAGGCTCGTCCCTTAGTCGCCTATTTCGACACCTACGGAATGGTAGATTCTTACAGATTTTCGTGAGTGATATGATCACTTAAGGGAGGTTTGAAATGGTAACAGCTATTGACAAATAGCGGGAAAATTATCCGTAAAATACTTGCATCATATCAAAATAACCCGATTAGCAGTAACGTGAAAGCCCAAAGTGCATGTTCCATATAGTTGTGATTGCGTACCTATAAGTTCGTAGCGATTATGCAAAATCCTTATTACGAACGATGTGCTGCAGTCGACTATTACGTGCTGATAAAACCATAAAGCTAACTTATGATTAGAAAAGCCCATGTCCAGGAGCAAATCATGGCCAATGTAGAATTTAATAGCATGAAATAAACAATAAAAATGATGGACTAGCTCGTGTTAGGATTACATTGTCACTGTTATCATTTTAATGTATTTGCAAACCAATTCATGTTACTCGTAAGAAATATTATAACAAATTTATTATACATTGTTGAAACATAAACTAAATCTCATTAAATACCTAATGACAGTATTGAACGAAATTTATCACAAATACGTAACACGGTGGGTAAATTGACCAATTTCTATTCATAGATGTTGTTAAGGAAGCGGAAGCTATTACTGTTTGATCCTAAATAGAAATTTGTAACACGGTCTATATTTAAATTCAACTCAGGTGGTTGCTCTACTTACGTTAATTAAAGAGGCATTGAATTATTTACGTGTAATTAACATAACATAGTCATGGAAAAAATTAAGTAATGCTATGATTAATGAAGTATCGCCTATTACTAATATTCTTCGTTATAATGATATCTTGTATTTACGCGAATACTACACATTTTAAACAAAACGATTTTTAGATTTTATCGCGTTTTTAATTTGTTTTTACAAAAGATCTATTAAAACTCGCGTAAAAGAACACATAGCTGATGTAAAACATAGACGCTCTAGGAAGTCCGTACTCTGTGATCAAATTCTAGATGGGCCCAACCATTATATCAGATTTAATAAGCCACATATCCTCGCGAAAGGACACCAATTCCTACGCAGGATGAACGCTGAGGCTATTGAAATTAAAAAAAAAACATCCCGATTGCAATAGAGAAGATGGTTGGGTACTACCACCTGCTTGAGATCCAGTCATAAATAAAATTAAGTCCAAGACCCAGCATACCACTGCAAGACCTCAAGATACAGTAAGCATATTCTGCGTTAATCGGATCCAAAATTAATAAATAAAGTTGACGGTAGCCGAACGTAGCCCAACGTTCAAAACCTCAGTCCCCTGTGGCCACGGATGCTGTAAAATATCCGAAACATTGGGAAGTAAAAATAATTTGTAAAAACTAATTAAAAACGCGACAAAATCCGAAAATCGTTTTATTTATAATTCTTCGTTATGTTTATCAATAGGTTGCGGGAAAAATTTCTGTTACTTTTCTCCTAATCGTTTCTTAAAAGCCACTTACGGAAAGAAATTGGATGCCAAATTCTTGCGCTACTTTTACAATGCCCTTAAGGTCAAATTTAAATTATTCTCCAATAAATTTTTACTTATTATCTAATCCTATGCATTTGTTTCTTCGAGGATTGCGGTTCCTTCGAGGATATATAAAAGGCGAGAACTATAACATTATACTTAGTACAATATTTTGTGTCCAACTTCTTTACATCCGAATTCAGGCGGAATTCTTTTATTTTCCAGACGAATAAGTAGCATTTATGTTTCGGATTATAACATTTTTGAAGCAATAGCATTTATCTCGCGACAGACCACCATATTACAAGTAGCACATAATATAACCCAACAGTTCATAATATAAAATCATCAATCAGTAACAAAAATGCGAACAACTAAACAACTAAAAATACATTGTAAATATTGTAGGAATCGGAGGATAGAAATGTTTCCTACATTTACATTTTTAAATGTTAACATGAAAAGTTTGTTATTTTAGTTTAATTTTTATTGTTACAAAGAAGGTCATAAAATAAATAAAACGTCCTTGGGTAAATTCACATATAGAACCTTTATGAGCTTAGACAGCTTATACCTTTAATATAAAATGTAACTAGGGCTTCAAAGACGCGTAGAAAAGTTTTAACAAGCCTTTTACAAAGAGGATTTAATTTATAAAAACGTTAACAAATTAACTCTCAGGAAAGTTACAAATGGACATTATGCCATAGAGTTTAATACAGCTTCATGCATGAATATTTTAAATGTTAGCAATAGGTTAGGAAATGAAAATACTTGTAAATACAAGCAGCTAAATCAATAATACAAAAAAAACATTAATTGACGTTACTATTAACTTACTGAGACTATATTAATTTGCCAAATAAAAAATCATTAATCAATTGTTTTTATTGCCAATGCAAAAGGAAAATAGGGAACGGGCCTTTGGTTATTTCACTTATTTTAACAAATTTTAGTGTAGCCCTGCTATTTTAAATATAGCTAGATCTTATGGAACGAGATGATAATCAGTTCATCTGTAGCATAACAAAGGAATTAGTTATCGTGGTCATAAAGAAGTACTTTGGAGCTCTCGTAAATCTTGAAAAATTATATCCCCATATTCTCGTTAGGCGAAAAGAAAATTCAGAAGATACAATAAACCCTCCTTATTCGAAGATAGATGATTACAAATTAAAATGCTTTCTTACTCATATGTTTGATGAATTTAAACAAATAAAATTGCGTTATAAATAAATTCAGTATTCCTCAGTGCTAAATATATTTTTTTAAACCATGCTTTAATAATTTCATATTGTTATACAGTACATTTGATAACAATACTAAATACGAAAGTTACACCTTTCCCATCTATTCTGTGAAATGTTTATAAAAAACAAATTATAAAAATTACACAATTTTACTGACGAATTTGTAGTAGAAATTTTTTGCAGTAGAAACCACTACCCTAAGAAGCATTTTTATATAATTTTACATAAAGCGAAGAATGTATGTAAAAGCGAAGACATCATCGCAGTATTGTACTAGTAGTAGTAATTTCCTCACACCTTCGTCACTGTAGCACTAGTTTTTGAGTCTGTATCCCAAAATTGGAGGAATATATTGCGATTTACAAGGGTTTCTTGATAGGTTGGGAAGTCGGAATTTCGAGTCAAAACACCCGAGTTCGATCCCCAGGTGGTCGGCTCGTACTAATGGATTTTTCAAAAACTTATGTACGAATTATATCATTGGCTTGAACATAAAGACGGCGGCGGGCGACCATCTGTCACGTTCTCCCGAAAATATCTTCGGTGGAAGGTGGGTCAAAGAGACTTATTTGTGTAGACTAGACCTCTGTATTTTATTTTTTTATTAGATTTAATTTATTTTAGACCTCTGTCAAACCCTGTATTGGGAATTGCGTGAAAATATTTATTTATATATTAATTTATTTTTGGTTATATAATGTCAGCGTTGAAGACATCCTCATATATACATTTACAAGAAATTGGATGATAAATTCACAAGCAGATATAAACTGTACAATAACCGCAAGACATTACTTGAAAACATTTCTATAAATTGAATTAAAAAAATGATTTTGTTTACACAGATTAGCAAATTTCCATTAATATAATTTAAAGACAAAACAAACTTAAAGAGTACTAATGAAACCCTTAAATTTTCTAGGAAAAAATCCAAGAATAAAAAAATGTTTTACAAAGAAGATTCGATATTTAATTAACTATTATACACAGAAAAAAAAAGTCTCGATAGTGAAGTGGTTGGGTGGTCGGAATTTCTAGACAAGAGACCTGAGTTCGCACCGGTGTCAGGCTCGTACCATTGGGTTTTTCAAAAACTTATCTACGAATTACATCGTTGGCTGGGACATAAAGACGGCGACGGGCTCACCACCTCTCACGTTGGCCCGAAAATATCTTAGGTGGAAGGTGGGTCAAAGAGACCTAATTGTCTAGACTAGTCTACCCCTGTATATGGGAATTGCGTGAAGATATTTATATTTTTTTATTATGCAGTCATTATTATCACACTGTGGTTAGCCTATAGCAGTCTTAATATTTAAACCAACGCCACAATGTACTCATACATACATACATACATACATACATACATACATACATAACGGCCTGCTGAAACTGCAGGACATAGGCGTCTCCCATAGGGAGGATTTGCTAATATACTCACATAGATACATATTAAGATACATATCTATTCAAACACGTCTATAGATCACGTCTGTTATTATTTTATTATACAGCTCAAATCCAGTAGTTTCGGAGTGAATACGCAGTAAGAGACGAACAGACAGATGTGATAGCACTTACTTTAAGATATATTATATTTTATTCGTCTTCTTTTTCATTCAATACAACCAGTCGAACCACCCACTCACAAACCACTGTAATGCACTTAGTGTCTTAGGGCATTACTCGATTGTTCAGCGACGTTCAAGCTCTGGAACGTTCTCTTCAGGAGTGGAATCAAGAATGTACCTAATAAAATTCCATTGAAAGCTTCGACACCACCATTTGAATAAATACGATCTGAATAATTCATTTAGTTTTATCAACAGATATATTGTTTTCATTCTGTATTAATGCAATATTTGCTTGATATATAAGTATATGTAGATATATAAGTATGTATATAGTATAGATATATAAGTATGTATATATCACGCCACGCCGAAAAACGCAATTCAGCAGTAAATCTCGTGTGACGGCATGCCAATATTGAAGTATTATTATGCCAATATATAAGTTAAATTAAAGAGAAATTAATAACATCAACTCTCACGCGCGGGAGTCGAACCCGTGACCTTTGCTACCAAGGCAATTCTGTAACCTCCAATTCACCGTGTCTTTGAGCCATCCGTTGAAATTTGTTTGTGTGTGTGTGTGTGTTTATGTGAAGAATATTTGTCAATAATGTTAATATAAATACAAAAAATTGGTTCACGATAGCCGTGTGGTTGGGTTATCGAAATTCGAGTCAAGACAAAATTTGCAATCATCAAAAAAGAAAGATTGCCCAACAGTATTACAATTTACAACATAATTAATGAAAATATAGTAAGTAAACCTGCCAGTTGACTAGGGAAAACGGCAAGAAGTTTTTAATTTATATTTTCTTGGCCTTTTAGCTCATTTTTAAAATATCCAAATAAAAAAGTAGTGTAGGATAGGATCTATTTCACATTGTAATAGCTCTACCTATTCATGGAAGATTTTTGGAAGGAATGGAAGACTTTCTGGGACTTACTGTATGCAAATTATATAAAAATATTAGTACAAATGTTCATGGTATACGACGTTTTCTTTCAAGATAAAAATATCATCGTCGTAATGCTACGGCAGCTGCTGCTAATGGTGCTCAAGCAATGGTGAACCGGCACATGGATTTTATAGCCTATTTGAATTAAGTAGTCCCCAATGTGGTCGTTCAAGTGATATATCATTATATACATATCATATGTAAAGTATATAAAAATAAATATCTTCATATACATTCCCAGAAATGGGGTAAGATAGAGGACTCAAGAAGTCCTTTCAACCCGCCTATCACCAATTTGTTTTGCTTGTTTAAGACATCGTAAATCGCAACACATGGTGAGCCTATCTCTAGTTTATCATATGAACTTGTATGATAATGGGAATATGATAAAATTGCTTATACAAAGAACGAGAAAAGTATTCATTTTTCAAAATTGAATAAGGCGTAAGTTTCATGAAGTGGGTAAATATTTATTTATATTTCTTATTAAATACGTACAAATAAACATTATTATTATTATTAACTTTAATAAAAATATTTTCATGCTTTTACTTTACTATCTTACTACACTTTACCATACTGACCATCGCCTTATCATACTTTAATACTATTACTATATTGCTATCAGAAAATTGTTAAAATTTCAGAGACCTTTCTTTTGCCATATTTGTACAATATTTAAATCGGTAAATAAAATAATAACTTATACCAAGCACATAAATTCTACAAAATAATGTTAAACATATTGTCTTTGTAAACGTAAAATGATATTCGGCTCTATTTTAAAATTTTAAACGAGTCTGTACTTTGAAGATAGGAATTTGAGTGAAAATAAGTGGAATGTTCCGAGTACGTGTATGAACTCAAAACAATAATTTTTTGAATTCTTGCTTATAAAATCCGTGACTGATGTAGAATTAGCGAGAATTGTGTATTTTAGTTATTAGATAAATAATTATTTCCATAATTATATGCACACTGTCATATGGTATTCTACTATGGTTATGAAATATAAACAAATATACATTAACAAATAGATGTTATTAGACTAGTAGAGTATTCCTTAGAAAGGCGCTGTGGTAGACTGTCCACCAGCAAGATGAAATTGACGGAATTAAAGATTCTGTCAGGAAAAACTGTTCCGACTGTCGGAAAAATTCAAACAGTTCCTCGGAATATTCCTCATGGTACGTACAGAAAATTATGTGCTCTCTCTCAAACTATAGATGTTGAAAGAAAAGTTCTTGGAATTTTTATCTATAGGAATCTAAAAGTATATTGGTACTAGATCCTCCTTGGGAGACAACGTAATACCTCTATGACCTCCAATCCTGAGCCCTGTCTCCCAAGAGCGCCGAACGATGAATGTAATTACCAACACTACCTTCAAAGTCCATCGCGCATTCGTGAACGAAGTCTGAATTGTTAATCGAGCCAACGTCGAACCGATAATCTCCGGGAAGTTAAGAAGTCGGCCATGTCGATTTATCCTGGTTCATAGTCAGTGGCCAAACCACGGTAACTAAGACCAAGAGGAAATAAGACAATTCACTCCGATGAAAGGAGTCTTACCGTTTCTTTTGTACCGTATGATATTCAGGCAAGCATTTACTACTCTTGGCTACTGTAATTGAGAGTCCCTAGCTGAATTTGGCGATTACAGACAATTCAATGCAATATGTAGGTAACAGGCGTCGCTTAATAATTACTTACGTCCATATACAATCGCCAAACCAGAAGTGCTGTGCGTTGTCAACCTTTAGAAATAAGTTAAAGTTTGATTATGTCATAGAAAAGCAAAAGGGGAATTTACATTCTTATGAATTTCATGGGAATTTCATAAAATCCCTTATTAATGTTCCACTTCGGTCATTATCACTGCAGAATTTAGGTTTCAAAAACTTTAAAATAAAGTGGTTTTCGGATTTTATCGCCTTTAAAAACGCGATAAAATTCGAAAATCGTTTTATTTCAAAAACTTCATAAAAATTAACATGCAAATAAAAAACTATCGAACGCCGAGTGGTTGGGCGATCGGAATTGGAGTCACGAGACCTGAGTTCGATCCCCAAGTTACAGGCTCGTACCAATGGGTTATTTTAAAAAATAATTATTATTATTATTAATAATAATAATTTATTTATTTATGTACTTATGTACGATATATATCGTAGGCTTTGACAAAAAGAAGGCAACGGACTCACCACCTGTCACGTTATTCCAAAAAATTTCTTCGGTCGAAGGTGGGTCGAAAAGACTTAATTGTCGACCTATGTCTACCCCTGTATTGGGAAAGGCATGAAGATATTTTTTATCCATATGTGCCCACCAAGTTTTTTTCCAAACTCCTCCCTTTAACCGTTTTTTTTAATTTATTTAAACTTTCTTACTCAACCTTAACAATAAAGGCAACAACGGGCAAACTTAATGCCTTTAGGCATCCTCTGCTAGTCAGCCCAGGGGTTGGTGAGAAATCGTAGAAGGGTCAACAAAAATTATAAGAGAACGAAGATTAGAACTTAAACCATAGACATAATCAGCCTCAAAAGTGTACGATGTCTGAGATTGCATCGCTCATCCCCTATCAATAGGAGACCATTGTTCTAGAATGATCTAGTTAGTTGTCACATTAAATTTAGTGTGCAACAGTAAAACTAACCAAATTCTTATTTTATATGATGTACAATGAAAGAAATATAATAAAATACACATATTTAATTGCTTAACATACTATACCTTAGTATTTTATACAATCAATTTTAAAGTTTGATACAATTCAAAACATTGAATTTACTTAAATTTATTACGAATGTACTATATATGTATATTATTAAATTAATAATACTAAGAAACATATAATGAAACTTACAATAATAAAATTACTATTATAAACATTAACAATAACACATTGAATAACACAGCGTATAAAATATATTTCAATCATGAAACATTCGTACAATCATTTGTCATTCTATAATAAAATAATTTTCATATTTGTATGATGTTATCTTTATAAATTTCCCTAGTATCTTTAGACGCTTGATTCGTATTCGCAATAAATACGATCCTCGCTATTTCTCGTACCATTGGGATTCATCCTTACTGCGTTGCCGTTCATTGGCACGGATATGATATTTGATTGATCTGGGAACAAGCGTAACAAAGCGAATCTTTTAATTTGAACACCTAATGAAGCTCTGATTATATTTAGCAAGATAACGTTAGTTATATAGCAAGATTTCACGTACTGTCAAGTCAATCAAGTCACAATTGATAATATATATTTCTTTATATATTTGATTGATATATATATATATCTCTTTTCATGCTCTATAATCTAAACGACCTTATTGATGTACCTTAATATGAAGTTTATATAAATGTACATACATAATACATGTATGCCCGATTAATAAACAATAGATATACTTTTTATTTTATTATTTATTTTTCGATGTTATTTAATAGTTCTCAAATTTACCGTATAAAATTATATATAAATTAAGATTTTATTATATTTAAAACATACCAACTGAAAGAATCGATTGTGGAGGAAGAGGCTTAGCGCTCTTTGAACGTCAAGCTCTGGTGAACGAAGATGCTCCATGAAAATTTCTCTGACTAGCTGCAGCAAAATTACATAAAATAATTTTAGAAATCAATCACTTAAAATCTCCCCTACTATTGATAAAAAATTACTAAAAACATATAAATTAAAAGAACAGATTAATTTAATTATTATCGATAAATTATAGAGACGATATACCTATTCCAATTATGTCTGAAGAACCGCTTGATTGATATTATTTATATATTTTGCAATTTACTAGATTAAAGTTTATAAAATGAAGCTGGTATCGAAATTTATTAATCAACTAATGGAAATTATACAATGAATATAAAAAGCATTATAATCTTAGCACTAGTGTACCTTTCAAAAAGACTGTCTAAACACAAAGGATTTTTATGAAAAATTACCTATTCTTTTAGAACGAACAAAAACAGGGAACTACATAGAATGGCATATCGCCTGCAATTTCTGACAAATGCCAAGAATAGAAAGTTTTTGAACTCTGTCAATATTCGATGTTTTAAAAATCGTTACATAAATTAAAATTTTGGAATTATTTTGATAACAGATTTAGAATAGGGATGATATTGATTAAACAAAACTATTAAAATTTTTAGGCAAATGTCGATCAAGAAAACATTTAAACTGAAAAATAAAATAGTATAAATACTCAATAAAATTTATGAAAAAAACTGAATAATTTACTGCAGTGTATCATACTCAAGAAAATTATATTTCTGATAGAAATCTAATCTAATAAACCAATAATTTCGAATTTCGAATACAATTATTGATAGCCAGACATGAAGACACACAGTTATCACGAGATTGATCAATTTAAATAATGTACTTGGCTTAAATAATATATCGGTTGTCTGAAAGATATTGCTGTCAACAAAAAGACTGCCCATTGCTCACTTCTATAACATGCGTGTTTTGTTGTTAATGTTTTCCTTTTTTTTGGGTGTGCAATGAAGAATATATGAATTAATGAATGAATGAATATACTTGAAAATGCCATTAGATACGGACGGATGGTGGGAAAATATATTGCAAGAAATACCAGACGAAAATTAGCTGACTGGTGACAGGTAACAGCGTCAAACGTGCGAGGTATGTTACTGCCTTTATAACCAATGTTTTAAAACATGTATTTTAAATAAAGATATTGATTTGGATCAAGCGATTGTCAATCCCTTTGCCAAGTTAGGCTATCATGGAATTGTTAAGTAAATGGCCTACATCCTTGAGTCGACTTTTAACGTAAACTAATTCAGGTAGGTAAAGGTTAAATTAGGTTAATTATATAAACAAAATATTACTAGTTACCAACGTCAAACACTTACTCATTTATACATTCACAGTTGTGCAACGACCAATAAAATTACTCTCAAACATTCATTGATATGCAGTAAATATTTTTCGAGTTACGATTTCTGATTATTTTGTGTTTTTTTCATCAGAATTTGTACTTAAAAATACATACATTCATACATTACAGCCTGTAAAATCCCGCTGGAGAACATATGCACCTCCCGAAAGGTATCCACTCGACGGATTACCGGTCGCAATAACCTTACACATTGGGCACTGCTGTCAGTCAACAAAAAAGAGAATAATTTAAGTTTTCACTTACCAGAAAAGGATTTAGTTGTTTCAAATTGTCTCTTCACATGACTAGGTGTAGCATTTTTAGTAGACCGACAGCAGCAGAGCACCATACGGAAGTACACCCTAAATCTGTGTGAAGTTAAATTTTTATCTGAATTTAAAATATACAGGTATAGCAATGATCAATACAAGTTAAATCACACGATGTTCTTAATTTTAAAGCGTTTAAAGTGTAACTCATAATACATACGTAACACGTCACATGTCCTAATTCAAATATTTTTTATTTAACCTACTTACTTAACAACCTGTAAAGCCCCTTACAGGACAACAAACTTCTACCATAAGATTTGCCATAATTGCCACTCTATGCGAGCGAATTTACAACTGTAATCGCATCATCATCATCACCATAAGGGCCTGTTAAAGTCCACTGCAGGACAAAGGCCTCTTCCGTAAGGGAGGTATTGCCATAATCACCACGCTCAGCAAACGGATTTGCGTACCAAACACCTTGCACCTTAGATGATGGTGTCCATCACCTATCTTTAAAATTTTTGGTCTGGCATTTTTCGTGATCGTTATCCCGCCATATGTCGGTAGCTTATTTCATTTCCAAGGCTTTTCCTTTCTTATAAGACCAACGGGATGAACGGGGGTTTTATATTCTTAAACCGATACCACACCGCAAACAACTGTAATACCTGACTTGTATTGGTATTTTACAAAATAGTTACCCCACTAATATTGCTTAAAACTGACATTTGAATGGTTTAATCACTTACCGTGAAAGACGTTAAATGGAAACTCAGCTGATATTACATTGCTATTAGAAAAGAAATGAAAAATAGTGTGGTACTAATCCAAACGGCTAAAATTGCGTAAGTTTTTTCACAATTCTTATGCCAACACTAGACGGGATTCGTTTACCTCCACAGTATTAAATTTGAATCAATTTATTTATTTATCTTCACGCACAGTCACTGACGGGGTAGCTAGAGCGTCAAGATCGCCAAGTGTCACAATCCTTACACACGTCTTTCGCTTCTTTCAGATTCATCATTTTCTAGGTATATCAATTTTAGTAATAAGAACATCTTTTAAACCTACCGTATTGCGAATCTCTTCGTTTCGCTTTCGGTCGGTCATGGAAATGCCGCACATTTTACGAAGAGATCGCATCTCCACTGCATTCAACTTGCTTTTATGCTTCTTCTGGCATACCCAGGTTTCGCTACCATATAACAAAGAAGCAGTACCAGTACATAACGCAGTACAAGTACAGCGTTATGTATCGCAAGGCGTGCATTTTCACTACGCCTTGCCTTTGGACTAACCCAGTCAGGGCACCGTTGACCTTGTTTCCGGTAGCAACACGCCTGTCAAAATCTATATCAACTCTTCCATCCCGGCTAAAAGCACTGCCCAAGTACAAAATCTCATTCACCTGTTCTCAAAATTTCTGATTTATCCATATTTTATACTTCGTTCCAACTTCGTCCCTTTTAAATATCAGAACCATAGTTTTATTAGCATTCCAGCGGAGACCTTTCTTTTCACATTCTTCTTTCATACACGTGACTAATGGTTGTAGTTCTGCATCTGACGGTGTAATAAGCGTACCTCGGAAACATTTCCCACATTTTCTTCCGTACATTCATATCAAATGCCTTCGCAAGATCCACAAAAGCACTGAAAGTTCTCTGGTTAGTAGGCAGAAGCTTTTCCGTGATCATGCGGAGAGAAAATTAAACCTACTTACCACTTTAAAAAGTAATAAAACTAATTTTAAGTGGTTATATGTGGATTTCTCTATAACAATAGGACGTTAATGATCTCAGATCATAGGTATTGTAAAATTCTTAAAAAGCCTACTACACTAATATTAATAACTTTGTAGGTTTATATGTAGGATTTAATCTGCATCAATAATAATCTGATTCTAAAAAACTGTAGTAGGAGGCAGAGTAAATTATCCGTTATAAGATTATTGCGTTTTAGTAGTCCAACATTGACTTTTTAAAAAAATGCACTGTTATTATTACAGTTTATGAGGGTACAGTTGGAGTTAAAAGCAATTTACATACAACGCGCATAAGTACATAAGAATTATTTACACAAGCAAATTACATTACATTTATTTAAAATATTTATTAATTGCTCATTAAACTTAATACTCACTTATTATTCATCCAATAGTATATCAGAGGATTGAACATTGAATTAGACATGGCAAGCCAGTAGAACGCAAGATAAATATGCTGTGATATAGGTTCTGATGTAAGCGGCTGGTGATGATACGCCAGCACAAAATATGCGTGGTATGGCAGCCAGCACATAGCAAACACTACTACGACAAGGACAAACATCCGAACAACCTGTTGAAAAAAGGATCAAGTCACGATAGCCGAGTGGTTGGGTCGTCGGAATTTCGAGTGGAGAGACCAGAGTTCGATCCCCAGGTGGCAGGTTCGTACCAATGGGTTTTTCGTACTAATCTTATAATCGTATCGTTAATGTACGAATTAAATCATTATCTTGGACATAACGACGGCGACGGGCTCGCCACCTGTCACGTTGTCACGAAAATATCTTCAGAGGAAAGTGGGTTGAAGGGACTTAATTGTCTAGACTAGACCTCTGTCTACCCCTGTGTTGGAAATTGCGTGAATGTACTTTATTATTTTTTTCTGTTGAAAAAAATATGATGAAATTGTAGTTAAGAGAATTTGATCCCCCAGAGGCTTACCAATGGTTTTGTTTACAAAACTTATGTACGATTTATATTGCTACATAGAGCCCTTTAAGAAGAAGTATTAATCGTATTTCGACTGTGTAAACCGATTTGCCATCACGGAACCAAACAACTCGCTAAGACGATGTTGTACGTCATCGATTAACTATTTAGTTTATTTTCTTCAAGTTAGATAACTCACCGTCTTTCAGTAACATTTTTCAAAAAAGTGATGACAGATGTTAAAGCCAATCCCATACAAACTGAACATTATTATTTTATATTCTGTTCTAAAACCCTGTAGATTTTGTTACAATTTGTTATTATTTTTCTTTTTCTTGAGTTTTTTCTTAGAGATTTTTCTTTTACATGAGTTGTCACAGAAGTTTAACTTTTTTTGGGTTTTAAGTGAAACAGCATTCTTTAATAATGATTTGATAAAAATATTTTCTGAAATTTGAAAACAATCGAAAGGAATTTATAAAATATTCTAACCTTTCTTTTAGCACGCACTATCTGCATCTGATGGTGAGTGCATTCACCAATTGTGTGGCCCCGAAGCGCTGAACTCATATGTGCGTATGCCCATACCATAACAGTAACGGGAACCACGTAAGTCACCAACAAGAATAATAAGTTGTAGCTGATGTGGAAATGAAAATAATTTAATGAAGATTTCAACTATGAAAATTAGGTTAAGTAGAGTGTTAAATGTATTATTAAAACAGCAATTAGTAAATTTTTTGTAATTAATTAAATTAGTAGATTTTTTAAGGTTAATTATGAATTAATTTAATATAATATTAAATTTAACGTCATTTGTAATATTAATAAATGTCTTTTTTTATTTTATGTATCAATAATAATGCTTATAATGTTGAAGATCAACACAATTTGTCCCGTGTGAAACCAGACTGAACGTTGAAGCAATAAATCAATTAGTAGATTGACATCTATTAGATGAAGCTTTATGCTGCGGTAGTTCACCCACTTGACAAGTGCTGGACTCAAATCAAAGTAATGAAATAATAATTTATTAGGTGTTTATATGCTCTTATTTACATCAGCAGCCTTTGGTGCTTCCTTATTCAATAAATAATTTGGGTAATACAATAGGAAGAATGCAGTAGACATAAAAATACTATTAATTTTGTACTAAAATAAAAAAATAGATATTTTTGTGAGTTTGTTTTTTTATATTTATAACAAAATTGAATAACACTAATATTTGAACTCTTTCACTAGTAACAGATCCTGACCGGTTTTGCCTATAAATTCATCATCAAAGTTTTAAACGAAATATACATTTCTTACATATTAAAAGTTTTTTTGTTATTGAAATCAGATATGGAATTCCGACGAGGGTGGATAATTGTGTGTGTTAACTACGAACGTTTGAACGTTCTTATTTATAATATAATATATATGTGAAAATAATTGTATAAGGCAATAGAATGTTTTTGAAATTTTTAGCTGTTTATCACTCTCACCAGTAATCTGTCTTGGACGCAGGATAACTGCCGTCCGGCCAATTAATAAAGCATACCTCTCGCTCGCCGTTTATGTATCTGTAAAAATATACATTTAAGTTTTAATAATATTTTAAAATAAAATTGTTTGAAATTTAAGTAAGAAACTCAATTGTCACCAGATATTCTTAACACAATACTTTTTTGAGACAACTGATTTTCCGCCGAACAATCTTAAATTTCACAATAAAGATAACGCTGACGTTATGGACAATGTTAAAAGATCCTACAAACGAAAAGCGGCTTTGAAAGCCTAGCATTACATTATTTACTTTAATTTATTTCTTTCTAACATTACTCTAAATACCAATTTTCATAAAACTTACAACTAAGTAACACATAAATCGAAATGTTTGTGGGATATCAATTCTAATTTAAATATGGATATTACGCGGCTAGGTATTTGTTATTCAATATCGTTTAATAAATTCTGTTTACTGAGTTATATTTAGTAAAATTCCCAACAGCCGAGTGGTTCGGGTGGTTGAAATTTCGACTCAAGAGACCCAATTTCGATCCCCAGATTGGCAGGCTCGTACCAATGAATTGTACGAAATGTATTGTTATTAAATTATCTAGACTAGACCTCTGTCTACCCCTGTATTATTATATAATTTGTACATAAGATTTTTGAAAAACCCATTGGTACGAGCCTGCCACCTGGGGATCGAACTCGGATCTCTCGACCCGAAATTCCGGCCACAGAACCAGAACTCGGCTATCGTGACTATTATTTATCTAAAAAATGCAAATAATATTAAAGTTATTTTCAATTAATATAATTTTAATACTTACGTTTTGGTGTAAGTGTCGGAATAAATTAGAGTAGGCAAAGCGAGTAAAATACCGGACAACCACACACATAAAAGAGAAATACGCACTACTCCTGTGCTGAGTCTATGTTGCAATGGTTTTACTATCGCTACATACCTAAACAAAAAATATTAATAAATGAATATTATATTAGACAATTTACTATTATTAATTATTTATTATAATAAAGAAATTATCGTGTACTGAAATATCATTACATATATTAACAAATTTGCATGTTACTAACCGGTCTACGGTAATAGCGACGAGGGTGAAAACCCCAGCCGATACTGTTATATTAGCAGTAAAGTTACTTGCTCTGCAAGCAACGGCACCAAATGGCCAATCGGCTGTCACCAGAAAGATAAAATTTGGTGCACCGTTTAGAGTCGCCATAAGAAGGTCTGCGATTGCCAAATTGACTAGAAAACAGTTTGTGACAGTCCTCATACGTCGATGTGCTGTAACAATATCGAAATCTAGAGTACTTTTATTTTTTTTAGGAAAAGAAAGACATTAATCATTAAACAGTTGAGTAACATACGTACAATATATGCATAGTTTACGGAGAAGGAGTTACAATTTATTTCTTTATATATATATATATATATATATATATATATATATATATATATATATATATATATATATATATATATATATATATATATATATATATATATATATATATATATATATATATATATATATATATATATATATATATATATATATATATATATATATATATATATATATATATATTATTGTGCAATTTCGGGTTTATTTTATTTAATTATGCTTTTCTATATTTTATTATTAAGCAGCTATTCAAAAAGATCAACGAATTCAAAGGCAAAGAAATATTAATAATTATTAATATTCTTTGTACATTCTAATTATTTAACGAAATAAATTTGATTTTAATTGGATTGATTTAACTAATGCGTCTTTAAAATTAAATGAGTATAACTACTAAAATTATATCGAATTTGGGGATAAGTCTTACCCACAACAATCCATATAACGAGGATATTTCCAAATACCGCAAGAAGGATCATGACTGCAAATAATATGAACCAAGCAAGTTGACCCCACCACGGTGGACTGTAAGGTCTCATTCCGAGACCCATACAGTTGCCTAGAGTAACTCTGTAAAAAAAATAGTCAACATAACACTTATGTACTGAATCCTGTATGTTTTATAAATTTTTGACAGATAACCTATCAGGTGATGACCATGTTTTTGAATTCGAGGGTTGCGAAAACTAATTCGGTTAGGTAATCATTAAACGAATATGATTTATGATTAAATTTGGAAATAATTTTATTAAAAGGTGTGCCTGAGAAGCATCATAACAATAAAATTGCTGACAGTTTATAGGGATAATATTAATAAAAAATGGCGACTATATCTTTAACTGAAGTAGTAAATGTATCACATAAAGGGTATGAGTTGAGCCTGTGGATACAGCTGTTTTTCTTGGAATTACATTTTATGCAAAACTCCAACCCCCTTTATCCCAACTTTCGAGAAGGTTAAGCTCTGCAACATATTCTGTAAGAAAATAAAGTTTTTAATTGATGAACAAACGACTAGACTTGTTACTTTAGGTACATAGCATAATGTCATATGGTATTCTGCTATGAGGTCATGCAGCTGACATAAAAAATTTTTTTCACAAAGAGAGCCACATATATTGTCTGAATTCCAGAGTGTCCCTTAGAGAGAAATGTAAAGAAATTAATATTTTGACACTGACCTCTTAATATATTTTAGAAAATTTAAAGTATTTGCATAAAACATTAATGCTTATAGTAAGAATTCTACGGTGCATAATGTAAATACTAGGACCAAACACAAGCTTGTAACAACAGTTACTAGACTCTGTAGAGTAAGTATCTAAGTCACGATAGCCGAGTGGTTGGGAGGTCGGAATTTCATGTCAAGAGACCCGAGTTCGATCCTCAAGTGGCCGTACCAATCAATGGGTTTTTCTAAAACTTATGTACGAATCATATCGTTGGCTGGGACATAAAGACGGCGACGGGCTCACCAGCTGTCACGTTGTCCCGAAAATATCTTCGGTGGAAGGTGGGTCGAAGGGACTTAAATTTCTAGACTTGACCTCAGTCTACCCCTGTATTGGGAATTGCGTAGAGTAAGTAAATCGCTCATAGGGCAGCTTCTTCTACAAAATCCTAATAAATGTGCAAAGCCTGCCTATTAACAGGTTTAAGAAATTTTTTAAAGTAAAACTTTATGGGAAGGGTTATTACGATTGTACACGTAGTGCACGACATTCATGACTGTAACAACAAACAAGAGATTTCTAGAATCAGATCATGGTTTGCATAATCTTAAAAAAAAGATTGACCAAAAGAAGAGGATAGCTACAGAGTATCTTTCTTTGTTCTACATAAACGGAACCTCATTACAAAACCTTAGTATATTAAAAAAATAACTATCGATAAACGAATGCATATTCTTATTTCGATAAATGATTTGATTTGATAAGTAATGTCAGCAACGTAATATTTAAAAAACAACGAAAAATTCCTTAACTCGTGGGAACTGGAATAAATATATGATAGAAATAGTGTACACAAATAATATACACAAATAACAATAAGATTTTAAATATACAGATAAAAATATTTATAATTTTTAATATAATGTCAGCACACAAATATTTGTTTGGCCCTTGTAGGATTCGAACCCCCTTATATTAGAAGGGAGTACCTATGTAAATGAGTGTATCTATTTTGAACCTTCAAAGCGTTGAGAAATACTATTAGTATTGTATAGTACTTTTATGTATCTTTTACATTTAGAATAACAATTTTATTTCCAGAGTTAATTAGAATACCCTATCTGCAATATCAATTAATGCCATTTTGTTACATTTTAGTGAGTCTGTAAAAGATCTTGGCTTCTGTAAAAGATCATATTGATCAGAATCTACCTGAACTTTGCATATAAAACATTAATGTTTATAGTACTAAATTCTACTGTGCATAATGTAAATACTAGGACCAAACACACGCTTGTAACAAAGGTTACTAGACTCTGTAGAGTAAGTATCTAAGTCACGATAGCCGAGTGGTTGGGTGGTCGGAATTTTGTGACAAGAGACCCGAGTTCGATCCTCAAGTGGCCGTACCAATCAATGGGTTTTTCTAAAACTTATGTACGAATCATATCGTTGGCTTGGACATAAAGACGGCGACGGGCTCACCAGCTGTCACGTTGTCCCGAAAATATCTTCGGTGGAAGGTGGGTCGAAGGGACTTAAATTTCTAGACTTGACCTCTGTCTACCCCTGTATTGGGAATTGCGTAGAGTAAGTAAATCGCTCATAGGGCAGCTTCTACTACAAAATCCTAATAAATGTGCAAAGCCTGCCTATTAACAGGTTTAAGAAATTTTTAAAGTAAAACTTTATGGGAAGGGTTATTACGATTGTACACGTAGTGCACGACATTCATGACTGTAACAACAACGACTGTAACAACAAACAAGAGATTTCTAGAATCAGATCATGGTTTGCATAATCTTAAAAAAAAGATTGACCAAAAGAAGAGGATAGCTACAGAGTATCTTTCTTTGTTCTACATTAACGGAACCTCATTACAAAACCTTAGTATATTAAAAAAATAACTATCGATAAACGAATGCATATTCTTATTTCGATAAATGATTTGATTTGATAAGAAATGTCAGCAACGTAATATTTAAAAAACAACGAAAAATTCCTTAACTCGTGGGAACTGGAATAAATATATGATAGAAATAGTGTACACAAATAACATTTCAAATATACAGATAAAAATGTTTATAATTTTTAATATAATGTCAGCACACAAATATTTGTTTGGCCCTTGTAGGATTCGAACCCCCTTATATTAGAAAGGAGTACCTATGTAAATGAGTGTATCTATTTTGAACCTTCAAAGCGTTGAGAAATACTATTAGTATTGTATAGTACTTTTATGTATCTTTTACCTTTAGAATAACAATTTTATTTCCAGAGTTAATTGGAATACCCTATCTGCAATATCAATTAATGCCATTTTGTTACATTTTAGTGAGTCTGTAAAAGATCTTGGCTTCTGTAAAAGATGATATTGATCAGAATCTACCTGAACTTTGCATATAAAAGAAATTAGTAAAATGTTTTCGTAATTCCCTCCCTATTTATTGACTTAGACTTCGTTACTGCTAATTTCAGATAAAGGCTGTTATTCCTATTCAAATTTAAATGATTAACAGTGTACATTAAGGCACAGAGAATTTAATAATTTTGGAACGAAATAACCATACCAAAAAAATTAGGGAATAAAATTAAAATTCGTAACTACGACGTGTGGTGTATGGGAAATGCCTACGTCCTGCATTGTGCATGTACTTAAAGTTTTAAACGTATTTTATGCTTACCAGTAAGAGTAAAAATGTATAAATAATAAAATAATTATCATCTACGCTATGTTGTAGCTTCTAAACTAAATAGATTTGGAGAATATCAGCTTTTCTCTAGTTCCTTTATTCTATCATGAACAACTTCTGTATGAAAAACTGTGAGGTATCCTGATCCTGATACTTGCATATTTTTTAATTAAATATTATTAATTTATACGAATAATAAGTCGCGATAGCCGAGTTGTTGGGTGGTCGGAATTTCGAATCGAGAGACCCGAGTTCGATCCCCAGGTGGCAGTAACAATGAGTTTTTCAAAGACTTATGTACGAATTTCATCGTTGGCTTGGACATAAAGGCGGCGACGGGCTCACCACCTGTCACGTTGTCCCGAAAATATCTTCGGTGGAAGGTGGGTCAAAGGGACTTAATTGTCTAGACTTGACCTCTGTCTACCCCTGTATTGGGAATTGCGTGAAGATATTTTTATTTTTTTATTATTATTAATTTATTTTCCAAAAGCATATATTAAATATGTAATCTACGTGTCACGGGGTTATGGTTAAAACCATAGAAAAATAGCTGTTGTAATTAACTGAACTATTGTTTCTGTTAACTTCAATGGAAAGAAAGTTATAAACACAGTTGAATGTATGGAAACTTGACACTAAAGCTTAGGAAGATCGTGATGAGAAACTTCGATCTACATTAATAACAAAGTTAAATTTTAGAAATACGTTAAACCAGATTGATCATTCATTAAACTATATATTTAATCAACTATATATTTGCCGTTACTTGATACATTAATATTCGTCTATCACCAGACGAGTCGGTGAAAAGTGGGTCGAAAAGACTACGTAGTTTAGACCTCTGCCAACTTCATTGTGGCAAATTTTGTAAAAGGTATAAAAATGTAAGGATGATGGATGTTAGAGTAAAATTAAATGTGAGAGGCTGAAACAAATATATCCAATACTCAAATAAAACCAATAAATATGTAATTTGTTTGTCTAGAGACGATAACATAATACGCCAAAAGAAAAATCTAGTTTTGATATGTTTATTTATACAAGTAAGTATACAATATCACTGCTAAGCAAAATTCTTTAAAGAAATTTATGTTTCACATCTTTCCCAAAATTTTTCGCGGCTTAAAATGTAATCTGTCTATTGAACCAGTACATAAATAATCGCTGCAAAAAATTAATTCAATCTGTCCAGTGACTTTGGAGAATTTGAGTAACAAATGTCCAAAATCTAAATATCCAACCAATTATTTGTGGAATCAATGGTAAATGGGATAACAGGATTAAAGGTAAACAGCAGAAAGCACCGATTATGTCGCCTCACAAATCAGATTTCTTTATTTGTTTAATTTTAGCACTATTACATGTGCGAATTTCGCCAATATGAAGTCAGTTACTCATGTAAGTAACATAATAAAAGATTCAAAATTTTATTATAGAACTTCAGCACGACTTTCGCTTACTGCTTCTTAAGTAACACCCCAAGGTATTCCGTTTAAAGAATTACGAATATTTTTGTTTTAAAAATTTATATGTACGAGTATATAAAATTTATCGCTTTTAATAAATGTACGTAACCACCTTTTCAACTTGAAATATCTGAACAGTTTTTACAATAACTAAATACTAAATTAATCGATTCACCTTTGAAACAAAAATCAAGTCAGTCTAATTAAACCTTGATTTAAAATGTGATACTGATAGTCGAAAGACGTCAATTCAGTGCAGTGGAGGTAGAGCCATCGAAGACTGGCCGTATCAGCTGATTTATTAAATTTCTAATATATTGATTTCAACAATTATAGATGTATCAAAATCATTGCTATAATTTTTTAAATAATAAAGCAGTAACATACCATGTTTTTCAAGGACGATTGCATTCTTTATTGCTGTAATGTCACAAGTAATATTATAAGTTTAGATAACAAAAATTTATGAAGTGTAACAAACTTACTTTAAATTAAAATCCTCGTGAATCTTTTTGTGAAGAAGTTTCAATAGCTCCGTCACGTTGACATTGCCTGAAGACGTGTCCAACTTCATAATATGTTTTGTACAATTCAACAGTTTCTCTAAATCTACTTCAGACTCCATGGTTGTGTTTTTCTATTATATTTCCAAATAAACTCCAATTACTTTATTTTAATCATATTTTATGAAACTTTCAATTAAGCTTTCAATTAAGTTAATACATAACTTTTGTGCTTCCTGTAGTTAGTCCAGTTAAACATTTTTTTTTTAATATTTCCCATTATTTATTGTGTAACATAAAGTAAAGTTATAAAATTAAAGCCTTAGCATATTCTAATTTAAAAACAAACAAATGTTCTTTTGACTTCAGTAGCGCAAATTCCACACGATTAATTAATTGTATAGTAGTCTCACTATTACATACTGAAAATTATGAAAGCAGCAAACATTAGATGATGAAAGAAAAAGTGGTTTTGATTTATTTATGAGTATCAAAATATGTCGCGTAATGGCCGTATTGTTATTAATTCTGAGGTTAGTTTTTTTATATTTTTGTTTGAACTTTTTAAGCAAACTTTTAAGTATAGTATTGTATAAAAAACCATGTACTACAATTTGAATAAAAAAGTTCTGTTAAAATTATTTGTTTTAACAATAGTTAGATTCGACTCTTTCGTGGAATTATGTCTGAATTCTTTCCCAGGAATTTAACAAAATACTTGTTTTATTATTTATCATGTAATTAAATAGCTTTGTCTTTTGAATCAAATGAAATATGCAATAATCTCGACACGTAGCCATCTGTTCCATCTCACTACCCTGTCAGAGACGACCGTCCGTGTATGGAAACATCTTGAAGTTTTAAACAATCTCAAGTATTTTTTTTTATTGAAAAGGGAGGCAAACGAGCAGGTGGCTCACGTGATGGTAAGTGATTACCGCCGCCCATGAACACCCGCAATACCAGAGGCATAGTAGATGCGTTGCCGCCCTTAGAGTGCCCCAGATTTGCGGGCGGCCTCCCACAGAAATGTGGGCCTCCGGTTACCTGCACTCCCCAGACGAAACGCAGAAATTTGTTAGACTTCTACTTCACGCTGGTATTCTGTGAGGTCGTGGTACTTCCCCGGTCGAGCCGGCCCATTCATGCAACAACAAAAGCTGATGAGTGGCTCTACCACTGAAAATCTTCAACATTCTTTAATATGAAAAAGAGAGAAAAATAGGCATCTGTAAATAGCAAAATTTCCTTTTTATGTGATCGTATAGAATTAAAAGGAGAAGAACTTCTTTGGTAGTAACTCTTTATTTAAATAGTCATGACCAGGAATATTAAAAAAAAACCTCTAAATTTTCCTTTGTTTGGAAAAGCCCCTTTTATTTTCACAAAAATGTGGCTCACGTAAATCCCGGAGACAAACACCTTGTCTGTAATGGAACCTAAAACAATGCTCTTTGTATTCACATTCTGAGGCTTTTTTACGAGGTATAAAACCCACATGCGTCCTTAAACAGGTTGGTATGTATTCTCAGAGTCGCAATTTAAAACCTTTTTATATTAACTATCTTTTTCCAAAAATATATAAGGGCGTTTTAGATGTCTCGTTTCATTAACAATTCACTGAATGATTAGAACCGTCAGCAGTTGAATCTGTATAAGATATATCCGAAACTTGTACCGGCCTTATATTTGTACATACTTTACACAAGTGCATCAATTAGTTTTCGTATGAACATACCATAACATTGCCGAGACAGTTGTAAGGACAAATCGGTATCTGGACGTTATTAAAGTCAAGAATAAATGAGACACCACAAGATAACAAACGGCAATCACAAGATTGATGTCTTAATTTTTAAATTTATTAAAATATATTAAATTACATTACTTTTAATATATTATCCGTAATGCATAATCCGATGGTAATCTCTTTTCATTTATATATTCAAACCTGTGAATGAAAAGTATATTTTTTCTCTTTTCATTTATATATTTAAACCTCTGAATGAAAAGAATATTTATGAATCTGAATTATTTAAGTTTTAAATCATTCATCGATAAAATAACATGCGCTCGCGAAATATCGGAATGAAATGTATCCTTTAAACATGAAAATATATTTATGATTACCCACAGCTACAACAACACTATTCACATGTCCAAAGAAAAATTACAACTTGTTGGTTTAGTCTGACATGATCATCAACGATCTGGAAAT
Organism: Sericinus montela; assembly: GCA_029286605.1. Lineage (NCBI taxonomy): Eukaryota > Metazoa > Arthropoda > Insecta > Lepidoptera > Papilionidae > Sericinus > Sericinus montela. Next base: position 10,199,230 of record JAGSMR010000015.1, read on the forward strand.
GTGGTATATTTACCTAAACTCGGCAAACAGGTGACAGGCAGCAACGTGTTAGTTGTTAGGTGTCTAGTACTGTGCTCTTAAATCCGCTTGACAAGCGTGTCTATTATAGCAAATACTACTTGTATATGTTACATACATATACGGGGAGTAAGATTAAAGGCTCACAATACCTTAAACCTGAAAAAGCTTACAAGAGCAGTTAGTTTGCTGTCAGGGTTTTACTCTTTGCCTCATAGGGAGAAAACTCAGTCCTAGCTAGAAAATAATAATCTTAGCTGATAATAGCTGAAACGTACCTTTCAACCAATTCAACAATTTGATATGACCTTAATTCATAAGCTTAGAAAATTCTTTGTGTATTTTAAGTTTATTTATAAAAGCTACATAGTACAAGTATATATTTAAATATAATTTTTTTATTTAAATATGTAAATATGGCCCGCAAGCGGGTCTCTAATAGAGTGAACAAACAAAGTTATTTTATGTGAAGTCTTGTGACAGGAATAGAGAGTAGGCTCGGATAAAATTTCTAAAATATTATTGTATGTTCATCATTTTATTACATTATTTATTCGGATAAAATGTTATTTTATTTTGTTCTAATGTATATTGTATAGATCGTATAAAATGAAGCTCTTATCTTTTTTTAAATCGATTAATAATCTCTACTTCTGCAAAATTTCTGGAATGCAATATTCATACATGCATGATAGTATTATGTTGTTTTTAGCTTTTAAAGCGAACGCCTTTAGTTTCTGTTTAAACCTACATATATAAAACGTGTTTATACTTTAATGTAAAATTAATTGAATTTTAGCATATTTTATTAATCTACATGAGGTTGTCGACAACAAATTAGGATTTATTATATAATTTTAATAGAAATAGTTCCTCTCCAAAACACTGCTCTTAAATATAACGTCAAAAATAAAATATTTCATTGATTGGCATTAATTAATAAATTGTTTTAAAAAAGGAGATCGTTTAAAATTTAAAACTTAACTTACTCACGGCCTTAGTGTGAGAAAAGATTTATTTTAATCAAACAACACGTCAAACACACAATAGGCAATCAAAAATTTAATGAACGTACGTTTTAAAGTTATTGCATTTATTTAAAAGTAATTTTAAAACACTTTTTCTTACTTAATAACACTTTTCCTATCAACTTTAAACTTTAATAAACGAACTAATACAAAACTTTAAACTTAAGGTTATGGTCATACACAAATTATAAAAACACTTGAAATAGCAGGAATTCTTAAATAATTATATTAATTAAAGGAACCAATAAATAAAAAATCAGACACGGACATTTTCAAACATTTTCAAACATTGCTATGTAACGTGTTAACGGGAACGCGTACCGAGTCTCACTGAAACCCGGACCATGAACTTCACCTTCTAGCTTGTAGCTTTTCTAAAATACAAAGTAAAATAAACAGAATAACACAAAACATTTATCTTTTTTTAAACTGTGATCATCACGAAAACGTTAAACAAATATGTTTTAGGTTTCACATAAACGTGGTTCCTTAAATTTAAATTAAAACCAAACATATAAAAGGACTTAAAAACATTTACATGATTAAAATTATTACAATTTTAAAAAAAATGCTCATAACTGAAAATAAACTTAAAAATTTACAAATATTTTATTGCTTTTTTTCAGAATTAACTAAATTTAATGCAATTATAATGGCTGTCAAATATTTACAAAAATATACAAGCTTGTAGCCTATAGACGTATGCTACGAAAGTCCTTAGTGATTTGACATGAATTTAACATTCGCTTAAAAGCTTCTGGAAGCGTTGCACCGATTTCACCCTTTAACCAAAACAGAATTAACGGCAGGATGAATTCATGAAATCTTTCTTTTAGCTATATTATATTTAAGTTATGAAATCTATTACGAGTTGGTCTGCTTTAACCAACATTTACGATTTGTTTTAATTAAAGGTATTGATTTACGCTTTATTTCGTCAGTATGTATATATGTAGTATGATAACCGTATCGATACATACCAAATCAAAATTAAGCAAAGCGATGATAGACCGCGCCTTCTGATGTGCAAGGGATCTGTTACAGGGATCGCCAATCGCTAACTGGATATAAAATTTATTGTTTTAATACGATTTGATAAAATAACATACTCATGTCTTAATTTATTATCGCTTAGACCAAAAATATCAACATATAACAGATATGTTGATAATCTTTAATTGTTAGATCTGTCTAAGGCTAAACTTTTCATATTATGAAAATATTTTTTCCATTACTTCAAATTTCCATATTCACAATCGAAATCCTTTGTGTAATATCATGCTTCAAATCTCCACCATAAGATTTGTCATTATGCAAAATTAAATGTGTCCTATATTCAAATTTTTTTACAAAAAATTTATTCCATTCCGTTTATTGTGATGGAGTGACAAACATTTATATAGAAATTAATGTGGCATATTTGGACGTGAACCTTGTAAAGGCAAAAATTTATAACTAAGTCCAAATGTAACAGACTGTGGTGGAATGCAATATTCCGCTACGAATTTGAGAATATTGGCAATCTAACTTGGCTGCATTCTGCCGCCATAGGGACAAAAAAATATTTTTGAGACTTTTTTTGTGTTTTGAAATAAATTGGTTAAATGATGTTCCTTAACATCCCTAGCCGCATTATGCATCTAAAGAACTACGTAGTATATTTAGGAACGTCGAGTGTCGTGGTTCACGTGTTGTCGGTGTAGGCAGTTATAGTCAGAGCCGACTAAAGAAAGCTTTAAATTTCTTCAAGGCTATTTCTATCGATTGAGAACTGGATACACATCTGGAAAACTACAGAACATAAATTGGACTGACCGGTGACGAGTACCAGCATTTTTAGTGTGACGTGTCTGGTACTACGATCGCCAATCGTGGCGATACCAGCAAATCCTCCTTATAGAAGACATTTTTTTCCTGCAGTGGATTTCTACAGGCTGTTATTACGTTATGCAGTAATGTGTAATGGAATCAGAAACATTGAAGGTAGCACAAACACCCAGATCCCGGGAACGGAACCTAAGATCTCAAAGCAAACATTATGAAACCAATATTTATGCCACTCATCTTTGGCGGTTTTATTGATTTATCATCAAAAAATTAACTTTAAAAACAACAATGAAGTATATTGAATAAATCATTATTGCATTTCGCAGTTAGTACGTGTTTGATGGATGTTTTGAATCAGATACGAACGTAACAGAATAATGCAGGGCGAGGTTCGTGAATTTGTAATAACTTCATTTTCTCAATACTTATAAAAGCGATGAGGTTCATTTTACCAAAATGTTTCAGGTTCATTTATAAGAACGGTTACACTGTTAAGAAGCGTTATGTTATTTTTATTTTTTAAACCACTACAAATTTAGGCTACATACATACCTTTAACTTTAATTATTTGCGATAGTTTTTAATAGGTCGCATGAAATTTTATAGACATATTTTTATACGATTACAATCAGTTGAGTTGCACACCTACTTTATATAAAGAATATTTTCATAATATTATTAAGTGTATCGAAATGTTTTGTCCTTTTGTGTGTTCCATACCTCAAAGGAATAAACGGATCCTTTTTAGAATCGATGGACGTTGACCGTCTGTATATAATCTTGTTGCGTAAATGCATATTTTTATTATGTATGATATTGTTTTTTCATCTTCAAAGTTTATTGTGTCCTTCAATCCTTATCTTTTCGTCTTAGTAATGTGAATAAACTAGTATAATTTTCTAATTGTACTGCACCTATACAAGCTGATTCAAACTTTTCCGATTTTTTGACAAAAAGTCATTTTGAAGTCAAATCGATTCTTAAAATTTCAGTTACGTATACATCAACTGCTAACATTAGTTATCTTGATTTTAACGGCTTGATATAATGGAACTATAATCATAGGTCTCATAAAAACTATGTAAAAACTTTTTAGTAAAAGGTTTTTACATCAAATTCAACACATCTCAGACTATTTCTTCTTACAATCTTCATTTGCCGCACTAAAGAAAAGCTGTAAGAAAACCGTATTTAATCTGAGTTACTCTGACTATACTATCTTTCAATTAAGTACATTACTTACCCGGTTCAAGTCACCCCGGCTGTTAACATTCTTAGTAAATTCATTTTTCATGTCCTCAGGACTCCATTGTATGAGTTACCGCCACACCATGACTTGTAGCTTAACAACTGGCCACAGATGATTGGTCTAAATGAGATCAGTCATCCCGGGGTAGATGAACGCGTTCCTCGAAAGGTTTCTACCTTGTTGCGGCGATAGGACTTATTAACCATGGCCTGGAAACCCACAGTAAACCAAAAGGAATCTATATAAAGTATGTAAGGGGTATAACGGTAATAATGGCAAACCCTCCCGTGTAGGGTACACAATGGCCTACACCTTATAGGCCGTATTGATGATGATGACATAATATTATTAGATATGTGTTTCATTTTAATATGTTATGCCTAAGCCTGCTTAAAATTATTAATTTTTCCGTCTACTGACGCGAAGCTCGCTCACACCTTGTACAAAAATAATGTGACAATATTTTTATACATGGCAGGCCAGAGTAAGTTAATACCGAATAATATAACCTAGTTTTGTTTATGTTATTAATGTTTGTTAGTGTTTCGCAAACAACTTGGATAATGGTGCAATTATTTTTTTTATGTGGTGTTTTATGGTTCAAAGTTATTTAGATAGGTATCTTGAGATATTTCTTTTTCATGCATATTGAGAGGGTTTTCTTCTAACGTACAGAATAGACGTCACCTAGTAATACTTTTACATACATACATACATATAATCACGCCTCTTTCCCGTAGGGGTAGGCAGAGACCACTTCTTTCCACTTGCTACGATCCTTACATACTTGTTTCGCTTCGTCCACTTTCATTATTCCCTTCATACATTCTCTTCGATTCAGGGTACTCTTGACCTGGCCTTTTTTCAGGACGTCCCTGATTTGGTCTTGAAACGTCCGCCTAGGTCTTCCCCTTCCTACACTTCCATTCACACTCGCCTTATATGCTTTTTTCGTCAATCGTTCTTCATTCATTCTCTCGACATGGCCAAACCATCTCAGCATACCTTTCTCAATTTTAGTCACTACATCTTCTTTCAGACCACAACGTTTCCTTATTTCACCATTCCTTATCCTGTCGCTCAGTTTAACTCCTAACATACTTCTTAATGCTCTCATCTCAACTGCATTTACTCTGCTTTCATGTTTCTTCTGCCATACCCAACTTTCACTTCCGTACATGAGTGTCGGAACCAAAACTCCCCTATGCACAGCCAAACGAGCCTTGTTAGACACCATCCGACTGCTCATAAAGGAGTGCAAAGCTCCATTCACCATGTTTCCTGCATTCACTCTACTTTCAATATCACTCTCACACTTTCCATCTCTTGTAAACTTTGAACCCAGATACACAAACTCATTCACCTGTTCAATTTGTTCATCTCCAATCACTATATTGCAGTCTGTCATGACCTCATCTCTTTCAAACACCATTACTTTCGTCTTCTTTACATTCATCTTCATCCCCATTCTAACAAAAGCTTCACTCATAGCAGTTACCATCTCCTGCAACTCCTCGGCTGAAGACGCAAGTAATACTTGATCATCAGCATAGAGAAAACATTTGACGAGTAACTCATTCATTCTCAACCCACTTCATTCTCTTTTAAATCTGTCAAGCAATGGTCCATAAACAGATAAAACAGCCACGGTGACGCTACACATCCCTGTCTAACACCTTTTTCGATATTAAACCATTCAGTGTATGCCCCGTTTATCCTTACACAAGCACAGGAATCCCTATAAAGAGATTGCAATGCTCGTAAGAGGTTACTGCTGACACCTTTCACGGACAATGCTGACCACAATTCATTCCTCACAACTCTATCATAGGCCTTTTCTAAATCCACGACCGTGCAATAGACCTTCTGGTTTTTAGCCAGACACTTTTCGGCTATGCACCGCAAGGAAAAGACTTGATCCGTACACCCCATTCCCTTTCTAAATCCCGCTTGTGCATCCCATACTTTTTCGTCCGTTTCATTCACAACCCTTTCAATCAACACTTTCGCATACAATTTACCGACGACGCTGAGAAGGCTTATACCGCGGTAATTTACGCAGTCCTGCCGTGACCCTTTTCCCTTATATAATGGCACGATTACGGCTTTGCACCAGTCTCCCGGTACTTGCCCATTTTGCCAGCACAAATTGAAAAGGCGGTACAGCTGACTAGCCACTAAGCCCTGTCCAGTCCTCAGCATCTCGACGGTAATCCTATCATATCCGGCAGCCTTACCAAATCTCATACTTTTCAACGCTTTTACTATTTCATCCACGCTTATCTCACTGTCATCAACATTTATATTAACCATGGAAGGTGCCGGGTGTTGTACCTGCACTTCCTCTCTTTCAAATATACATTCAAAATACTCTTTCCATCTCTTTAACACATATTCTTCTCCTTTTATAATGCTTCCATCTTTACTCTTCTATTCTATTGTATTCAGCTCCGAGGTAGAGGTTTTCCTCTGGCTGTATTGACGGATTTCCAGAAAAACTTGATGTTTGACTGGAAATCTTCAGTGAGCCTCCTATCAAAATCATCCTTTTGTTCTTCTTTCTTTCTAGTCACAACATCTTTCGCAGCTGATTTGATTCTTTTATACTTCTTTCTCGCTTCCTTTATCTCGTCATTCGTCGCCTTTTGAAGTTTTTGGTTAGCTTTTGTTGCTAACCAATCCAACCACGCTTTCTTCTTTTCTTGCACAGCCTTTTGTACATCTTTATCCATCCACACATTATACTTCTTTCTTCCTTTCCTTCGTTTAGCTACTCCGCATACCTCAACAGCAACATTCACGACTCCTTTCTTAAATGTCTCCCACAAATCTTCAATCACACATATCTCTTCTATGCCTTTAAAACTTTCTATCAGTTTCTCTACATACTCGTCTTTCTTATCTTTTTCTTGGAGAATTTCCACTTTTATTCTGTCCAAAACACTCGTAGGCTCAGCTCCTCGGTGTCGCCATCTTTTAAAGATGCCATGTATTCGGGCTATGACCAGGAAGTGGTCTGTGTCAAGGCCTACACCGTGGTATGCTCGAGTATCTAGCAGGTTCTTCCTCAATCTTTGATCCACAATAACAAAATCAATTATACTTCTAGACTCACCCTCAATTCTTGTATACAAATGGATCTTTTTGTGATCAAACATTGTATTGGCCACGCACAGATTTCATTCCAAGCATACTTCAAGTAGGCTTCTCCCATTTTCGTTCACTTTCTCGTCCGCAAATGTACCCAGTACTCCTTCATAACCATCACGCTTTACTCCAACCCACCCATTAAAGTCCCCTAACATCACGATCCGTTCATTTTCTCCGCATTTATTCAAGACCTCTCTCATGCTATCCCAAAATTCCTCTCTCTCTTTTTAGGCTTTTAATGACCCACCTCCTCGCAGATCTGTCGGTGCATAGACCCCAAGGATAAACAAGCGGGTGAGTCCAACTTTTAACCTAACCCAGAGGAGTCTTGGGCTTACACATTCATGCTCTATCACACATTCAACTATTCGAGAGGAAAGAATCACACCAACTCCCTGACAGCCTCGGCTGGTTTGGGGACTCCCGACCACTATGCCGTGTAGGGACCATGAACCGTGGTGTCACATCCTTTCCTCTTGGTTTCGTTCACGCACAGGATATCTATACATCGTTCGTCCATCATCTGACATACTTCATCTACCTTACCATCCATTCCTCCTCTTACATTCAACGTAGCGAAGCGGTTCTCCATGTATTTATATTATATTATATATATAGTATTGCTCACAAAAATGTATCTGACAAAAGCGAAAGGGATCAGGATAAGCTATCTCAAAATACAAGCAAATTTTAATGCATTAAATTTTAAACTTAATTAAAATTCCTTTTCGTAGAGACTACGAATATATTTATTATTGAATTATTACTTTATTATTGCTGAATTTTTATTTGAAAATAACCATTGAAATTGCAGGATACGACACTATATCACATCGAAAACCCGCCCGTTTTGTAAAGTAATCTTAGTCTGGAGATAATGGTACCCATAAACATTTAAGACTGGCGCAGGACGTATCATGACAGTCCCTTCTAAATTCGTATTTTTATTCTTATTCTAATATATACGAGGAATACGTAAAGCAAAAGAAATGCGAAAAGAGAGTAAATGAAAATGTATCTGATATATGTATAGGCTATAAATCTACAATAACATTTGACCAATAAAGAATAAATATTGTTTTTTTTTTATGGTAGTTTACTTTAAACGTATCTCAACACATAGCAAGTGAATTTACAATCGCGGTATTTATACAGGTTAAGGAGAGGTAATTAAATATTTATAGTTTAAGGTTTTTATAGCTAACCTGGTGGGAAATCTAACATCGCTAACATTGGCGATACCTACAATTGTTGTCAATCGCATCAGCAGAGTCCTTGAAATGAAAATAAGCTCTCTTCTTGAAAGTCTCTAAGTTATAACTGTATGGAATTCATGCGGATAATAGTAATTTTCCTAAATTTATATTCCGTGTCAAAGAATACTTTTAAAAACTTTCTTCTGCTAAAAAGAATTCACTACAGGGTGTAGGCCTCTCGCGTAGTTAAATTTACCATACTCGCCACGTTTAATACCAAACGGATATTCTGTGGCAATACCAGGCATCTCCCACCTTAGTAAGCGTTAATTTAACCTAGTATTTTCCAAGATGTTTATCCCACCACCTGTCTGCAGTCATAAAATGCTAATTTTAAAAGGCTTCTTTCTCCGTGGCCTCTACACACCATGGCCCACGGAAAGAAAACTTCTAATAAAAGTTTATGTCAACATAATAAAAAGGTAGCGTATTTTCAGGTAATCACAGAACGCCTTATTGGCCGTTTGTTTATTGCTCAAAATCCATATATCATATAATAAAAAGAGGGAAAATAAGAAAGAAACAAAATACGTAATAATTTCCCCGAACGAGATTTATGTTAATTTTATTACATACATTTTAATATTTTTACGCCATTACCACGGGATATATTTCCTAACTATCAAAATAACATTTACGATATTATCTTGAAATTCATACATAATATCCCGTACTTCATTTTTCCTTGAAGTACTTATTAGCAAGCAGGTCTGCCCTGGATCTGTTTAATATACCGGATACCGGAATGATTTACCGGAATTTTAGATGATTTAGCGGGAGAGTTACTGGAACGATATATTATAATGTACTTCTATCTTCAAAATCACCAAAATGTTCAAATATGCTAATTTTATTCAGATATGTTTAGGTTTTCTGGTGTGATTGCGTGCCTAGCAAGTACTAATCCATCATCCAGTAATTTATAATCCAATAATATATAATATACTACAATGATTAAATACATATACATAGTAAAATTTTCTTTAATACAAATATAAAAATCCTTAGAGCGAAAAATGAGAGTGTACGTCGATACCTCTCAAAAATAAATAGAACAAAATATATTCATACATACGTTTTCAAATAATAATATATAATTTTATACAGTTTCACTTTTTTTCCTTTTTAATTAAAATAAAATAATAAATAAATAAATTCTCGCAATTCCCAATACAGGGGTAGACAGAGGACTAGTCTAGACAATTAAGTCCCTTCGATCTACCTTCCACCGAAGATATTTTCGGGATAATATAATATAGAAGATATCCCTTTTAATTAATTACACATTATTTTTCCTACTTTGTTATTGATACAACCTTCTTAATTTATAATGAAATCAATTTTTAAGAAGAGTTTTAAAATCATTATTTAAAGTTACGATAGCCGAGTGGTTGGGTGATCGGATTTCGAGTCAGGAGAACCGAGTTCGATCCCCAGGTGTTCAGCTCGTACAAATGGGTTTTTTTAACAAAAAAAACTTACGTACGATTATATCGTTGGCTTGGATATAAAGACAGCGACGGACTCAGTTCAACCACTGTTGTGGAACCATTAGGGTTATAGACGCGACGGCCCTCCTGGTCGAGTGGCATACACGCCGGTTTTCAAGGTGGTCCTGGGTTTTCTTCCCGGACGGGACGGTTTACGAAAGCATTAAAGTATAGAAATTACAGTTATAGAACATATTTGAAGCAGACAGGATTAGATTTTAATTCGATCGCTAATATGGACATTCAGTTGAAATAGCTATGATGCATTTTTAGTTACATCTAAATGTGAGATATCTCATTTATTCGAAGTATTTAAATGACACGATAAAATATTTTAAGATTTATTTAACAAAATACAGACTAATTTCTTCGAATTGAAGACGTATTTTTAGACATGATTTGTCTAGTCCTAACATGACGCCGAGAGGCTATAAATAACTTTATTTTATTTATGAACTTCCAAAAGTCTTTAGTGGGAAATCTTAACATAATTAGTTTGCTTCTTTTACAAACTTAGTAATCCTGTAAACAATATTTTCTTCTACTCAACAGGATTCGTGAAAGGAGGACACAAACAACCATACTGTCTATTTGCCTATCTCATTTCTCTGTAGAAAGATGCCAAATATCGCCATTATTAGTAGATAACCCAAATAGATTAAAGAAACACAATACATGACACACAACAACAATTACTCTCACTACGTACTGTATTTCACTAAATAATTTTGAAGAAACCTATAGGGATAAACAATTTTTGAACAAAATTTCAGAGGTTCAAAATTCAGTTCTTAATAATTATTAATAAATAAAGACCATTTTCAGTGAACATAAATGTGTTGTGTAGTTATGGTGAAATGAATATGTAATACTTTATTTACAGAAAAAATTATGTTATAATAATATTTACAATACTTATTAACTAAAAACTATAATAATCGTAGAGCCCTACTCCTCGTGGCATGGTACCAAGAACGCTGGCTGCATTTCCACGTTGAATGGCTAGACTTAACCGTTGAGCGAGAAAAGAACCAGCCCTCTTGTCACCAGCGGCAACGATAAGTCGCGGATACAATTCCTTTAGAAAGTGCATCGCGCGGGAACCCCACGGACCGATTGTCTCTACGGCAAATGGAACAAATATATAGTCTCCTTTCAAAGACTCGTATTTCCGCCATTTACCCGATTCCCAACGAAGTACCCTTGATATGAGAGGCCGCTAATGTATCGACGCAAGTTGCATCGCACACAAGAGCTTTGCCTCTTTCCCAAGGGACTAACGTCAAGCCGTCGGGTCTCTTACCATCCTCCCTAAATATTCCACAAGGCTCTAAAATCGATGGTATATTTATGGAAACAAGAGCCCTTCGGATGATTTCATTCAAGGAAATATACTCTGCCGGCAGTTTTGTGAAATAGTATACCACCCGCTTTATTTTCGAGAATATCGTAAAAGAGGACTTAGAGAAAAACCTTGAAAATAAAATATAAATCACTAAATAAAAATTTGGCAGACAACAGATTTAAATCGTCGGCTTAGACATAAAGACGGCGACGGGCTCACCACCTGTCACGTTGTCCCGAAAATATATTCGGTGAATCGGAGTTTACCTGTCACGTTATCCCGAAAAGATCTTCGGTCGAAGGGACTTTATTGTCTAAAATAGACCTCAGTTTACCCCTGTATTGGGAATTGCGTGAATATAAAATTTAGCAGACCGGTGACCGGCAACAGCGTCTAAGGTACGGTTCCAAGCAGCATTAAACACAAGACTTTTCCAAACTTTTTTATTTCCATTACTTTGATTCAATGTCAGTAATGTCTACTGTTTTATTTTATGATATATATGGATCTTCTTAATTTATAAAAAATAGATCTTATTTTAACACACGGAGAGTTGAAAACCAAAGACAATAGTATTATCAGCTCAAATAACTTAATAGACTCGGGTGTTACTTTGCTTTTAATTTTTATAAAGTTATATTGCACAACTTCGCAAGCAAAAACAAATGACATACGCTACCCTGTCCGCATAGAAGATCACCACCCTCCCTCCACAGATGCGTGCGCTAAATATACTTAATGCATCTCGGCCACCCCTACACAGGCACTACACTCGACACCTGGTTACCTAAGCCACAGCCGATAATTTCGCGGTATGTGTTACGCCTCTAAACAAGGTATTATCAAGCGATTAGATTCTATAGCCTGAAGACGAATCTAATGTTTTTATTACCTCGATCTGCGGACGGACGTAGCTATATAAAACTGTGTCATCGAAAAACAACTTACGAAAACCTACACCCAAATTGTTACAGTGATACATGGGCTCTCGTTAAGATGAAGTCGAAGAATTAAATGGGAAAATTGTTTGGAATAAAAATAAAATGGGATATATAATAAACGGATATAAATTTTACATACTCATTCATACTCAACCAAAATACCATTTACATATATACACTTACTTACATACACAGACTTCGAACACACGAACACTGTTTGGATACAATTACATTTAATGAGACGAAATTAGGCACTACTTTGCAGAAATTCATTATTATCAAGATGTTATATTTACAATTTATTGTACCATTCTGTATGCAAAATTATGTGGCATATGTTACCTGGTCCAAAGGAAGAAGTGCACTACCCTCCCACGCACAGATGCGTGCACTTATTCTACAGGATGTATTATTCTTCGTATGTTTCTTCGTATGTATGATTCTTCGGGCCAGATAACAAATGCCATTTATTTTCCATGGAATGGTGTAATATAATTATGAATAACGTCTTAACGTTACAATATTAAATTTAAATATCAATGCTACAAATTAAAATAGATGTTTGTGCTAAATTTCATTTTCATATAGGAGGTTTCGATTTTAGTCAGAATATGAATGTGATATTTCGCATTTATAGGTATAAATAACTGAATAATTGGGGAACTCAATAATTTATTTTATGTATAGATCAAATGTTTTAAATAAAAATGGTTGGTTATGGTCAAACCCTTTAATGAGTTTTAAACTGCATACGTGTAATGATTATTGTAGTAGTTTTAGGCACTAAAGTTCAATCCAACTTAAAATAATTAAATCAGTTAAAACTATAAATAGAAAAATTGATTGAATCATAAGGGACATTTCAAGGACACTGTTAAACTTTAAGTTTTCGCAGCATCTCCTAAGCATCATTTAAAGCAAAAAGTTTAATTAACAAAGCCGTCCGAAGTTAGTCCATTCGAGTTAGATCAAAAGGGGATGGAGTTTCTTGTTAATAGCTCTCACCCTAACCATTAAGTGTCAACATTTTACAAAAATTTAATTATATTCCCTTAATACAATATTTACGACGATAGTCTGTTTTCATTCAATATCAGGAGGGAAGGCGACGTTTTTGAAACTTATATCCTATTTTTATCATTAAACTAGGCACTAAAATGGGAACAAGCTTACCACTTTTCACGGTTTATGTAATGATGATGAGACCTACAAAAAGTGCTAAATTGTTAAGACCTCTGACCGTTTCCTGGGTTTCATGTTATCAATTTAAATCACACTCGTGTACATTAAGATTAGCCTGCCATAAGAAAATCGTATAGTTTTTATTTTTAATTTTAGAGCGCAATACAGCATGCATAAGCAAAAATTAAAAAATGACAATTATATCAATTAGCAAATCTTAAATGATTTGTCATATGTACTGAGAAATAATATTGATAAAAGAAAATTTTTAGTCAATGTTAAAAACATCATGTGCGATTACCTCAATCTGTTATGTAATTCCCTTATTAGAACACTGACCGGATCACGTGTACATAAAGTCAACAAACGTCGGTGTCTCAAAGCCTTGATTTGAGTAATATACAAGATAAAATATACGTTTGGTATTTATCATGTAACTAGTCAGATAGATTTGTCTATTATTCTTTTACATGGAACTCTAAAAATTTTATATTTTTAAGCTTACATACAAATTATATTAAAAACTGTGTAGTTAAAATAACGTATTCAAAATTAAAGAATTTAGCTGGTTTCGCGAAGCAACTATTTAAATAAAAATATATCATTTAAAACTTTAAACTTTTCTAATTGTATGGAGTTAGATTCAAAAAAGTTTCCAGAAAATTTAATCTCACTCCGATATACATGACGAAAAAACTCATTTGAAAAATTGCGTACATTCAATCTTTAAAACGATATAAAAAAGTAAATTAGTTTATAAAGTGAAATACTTTAGTACAAAAAGTATAATGGTTTAACAATATCGTTAGGTACCTTAATCAATTAAAATTCAAGGGGCATCGCCTATAAAATTATAAATTATGCACTTTTTGGAGGCATAACTCGAAGTTGTAGAGAGAATGTGATGGAAGGAGTGTTAGTTTGATTCCTACAAAATGCTGATCACATCAGCTAATAGAAAGTTCTGTTGGCTAAATATTTAAATAACATCATTGAATAATAACTTCATTTAATAAGTCACGATAGCCGAGTAGATGGGTGTTCGGAATTTTGAGTCGAGTGACCCGAGCTCGATCCCCAAGTGGCAGGCTCGTACCAATGGGTTTTTTCAAAACCTATGTTACGATTCATATCGTTGGCTTGGACATAAAGACGGCGACAGGCTCACCACCTGCCACGTTGTCCCGAAAATATCTTCAGTGGAAGGTTGGTCAAAGGGACGTAATTGTCTAGACTAGACCTCTGTCTACCCCTGTATTGGGAATTGCGTGAAGATATTTATTTATTCATTATTTTATAAATATTAACCACAAATAGGATTAATAATAATCAGTTATTAGTTATTTAAGTAAATATTATTTTAATTGGTAACTAACAACTCCCTAACTGTTGCCACAATGTGAAACGGTTCTGAGGAAGAACCGCCTTAAGGTGCCTTAAGGTGGCCGCACTGTGTGCCTGTTTTTCATTATTGAGGAAATCAAAGCTCTAGAAAAGTCATAACTTTTTCATCCACATTTCATCGGAGCTTAAGTTCATGTGACCGGTTGACCTTTTGCCGTCTTATTTTCAAACGACGATACAATATTCAAAGATTACAAGAAACGGTACAGTGTCTTGCATAGATAAATGTTCATATAAACATCTATGACTTGGATAATAACATTCATATTAATCACACAAATTTTTGCAGCAGGACATGAATCCGTAACCGTTAGGCACAAATTTTCACAAAAATACATCGTAAAGTTCTCCTACTGCGCTAAAATAGAATATAAAAAAGAAAAAAAAAACAGAAACACACAAAAAATATAATGACCTCCCAGATCAGGGCTATTATATTTTTATTACGTATAGGTCTTTAAGGAAAATTATAAATAATAGTAAAAAGGTACGGGTACAATACATTTTGCAAGAATACATGTGCCCACCTGTTACTCATAACACGTGTGAAAGATTTTTCCACGATATTTCTATTTTGGCCTCGACTTGGATGTAATACATTTCGTTTTCCCTACAACACCTTTAATTAATAAAGCATTTTAAATAATATTGATTACTTTTGTATATTATGTAAATAAATTATTAGTTAACTTATTTTTGTTAACATTTTGTAACCTCTATGACATTTTAACATCATATTTTTAACAACTAAATACTAATTAATAGCTCGACTGATATCGTTGGCTTGGACATAAAGACGGCGACAGGCTCACCACCTGTCACGTTGTCTCGAAAATATCTTCGGTGGAAGGTGGGTCAAAGGGACTTAATTGTCTAGACTTGATCTCTATCTACCCTGTATTGGGAATTGCGTGAAGATATTTATTTATTCATTATTTTATAAATATTAACCACAAATAGGATTAATAATAATCAGTTATTAGTTATTTAAGTAAATATTATTTTAATTGGTAACTAACAACTCCCTAACTGTTGCCACAATGTGAAACGGTTCTGAGGAAGAACCGCCTTAAGGTGCCTTAAGGTGGCCGCACTGTGTGCCTGTTTTTCATTATTGAGGAAATCAAAGCTCTAGAAAAGTCATAACTTTTTCATCCACATTTCATCGGAGCTTAAGTTCATGTGACCGGTTGACCTTTTGCCGTCTTATTTTCAAACGACGATACAATATTCAAAGATTACAAGAAACGGTACAGTGTCTTGCATAGATAAATGTTCATATAAACATCTATGACTTGGATAATAACATTCATATTAATCACACAAATTTTTGCAGCAGGACATGAATCCGTAACCGTTAGGCACAAATTTTCACAAAAATACATCGTAAAGTTCTCCTACTGCGCTAAAATAGAATATAAAAAAGAAAAAAAAAACAGAAACACACAAAAAATATAATGACCTCCCAGATCAGGGCTATTATATTTTTATTACGTATAGGTCTTTAAGGAAAATTATAAATAATAGTAAAAAGGTACGCGTACATTACATTTTGCATGTGCCCACCTGTTACTCATAACACGTGTGAAAGATTTTTCCACGATATTTCTATTTTTGGCCTCGACTTGGATGTAATACATTTCGTTTTCCCTACAACACCTTTAATTAATAAAGCATTTTAAATAATATTGATTACTATGTAAATAAATTATTAGTTAACTTATTTTTGTTAACATTTTGTAACCTCTATGACATTTTAACATCATATTTTTAACAACTAAATACTAATTAATAGCTCGACTGATATCGTTGGCTTGGACATAAAGACGCCGGGCTCACCACCTGTCACGTTGTCTCGAAAATATCTTCGGTGGAAGGTGGGTCAAAGGGACTTAATTGTCTAGACTTGATCTCTATCTACCCCTGTATTGGGAATTGCGTGAAGATATTTTACATTTTATTTTATTTGTACAATGAAGCAGCTAGACTGATGTTCCCTTGCTCTAACTGCCCTCAAATATTTCAGAGAAAGCCTTTACCCAGTATAAAATCGTAAAAAAATTGTGAATACAGTTTCGTTATTTTATAACAGTATGTATCAACGACAATCTCATAAAAACTTTTAACTTTCTCTAATTTTCTAAATAATGATAGAATTCGTATATCAGTTTAGAAAAACTCATTAATGAGATCCTTCCTCCTGGGAAATGAACTTGAGTCATTTAGCTATTGGGGCTGCAAACCTTTCCAAAGGAAAATTCTAAATTTTCCTGACTATAAACCTTATACGGGACTATGGTAAAATATTGCAGCAATATTGTTTACTTTCAAATACATATAAACCTATCATAATTTAACAAATTAGAAAAATTAGTAAAAACCATAAATGAATAAACAGTAAAACGCGGAGACAATGGCTCTAAATTATCATCAATAAAAGCATCTAAATTATCATCAATAAATTAGTATCAATAAAACCTCAATTAATTAATGTACAATACATATTATTTTGTTTTCCGTATTAAATATATTTATAATGAATACATGTTTACGAAACTATAAAACATTTTAAGTTACACAATAAAACGTTTCTTAATTAGTTTTGGTTATATTATTTGAAACAGCTGCGTATATCCACTCCTAATACTTCAAATCAGGAGTCACTTATAACTTAATAGTCAGCGTACTATGTTGTATTTCATGATCGTATTAGTTTTGATTCGCCACTAACGTATCAGAACTTTGTTAATTAAGTTTATGTTTTTAATATTTACGTGCTTTGTATATAGTATCAGATAACATTATTTTTTTTCATTACTTTTTATTTCCAGAAACAAAATTATGTTAATATTTATTTACACAACAATACGTATTAACTAAAAGCTACTATAATCGTAGAGCCCTACTCCTTGTGGCATGGTACCAAGAACGCTGGCTGCATATCCTCGTTAAATGGCTAGATTTAACCGTTGAGCGATAAATGAACCAGCCCTCTTGTCAACCTAAAATTACCTTCATAATAGTTCAAAAACCTCAATAAATGAGTGAAACCCAAAAATATTTTAAATATTTTCGACTAACTATTACTGAAAATAAGGTATCTACAGATACGCCATCGTAGCAATAGCTACGATATATGGCCACGAAACTTCAATGATAGGATTCAGTTGCTGAGTTCTTTTTATTAATTGTGTTCGGGCATTATAATTTCTTTGATTTGTCTGTGGACTCTGCACTAGTCACATCTTGTGAAAAAATGAAGTGGCATTTCGGTCGGTCTAACCAGTCCTAGTGAAGCTAATTTATCGGTCCTGATCACAATCAAGAAGAGGATTGCAGCAATAAAAGCAGATAACCTCCGGACGGAGGCAGGTGACAAAGCGCGCGCCGCCATCATCCAAAAAAGCAGGTCCATTTAACTGTCGTGGGGATTATACCGCCTGTAGCCTTGCCAAACTAGGAAAACCAGGACCAACCTTGCTCACCAACTGTCCAGCTATCGAAGGCTCGCAATAGCGTGAACAAATCGGGATTGTTTTATTCATTAGGATTCTCATATTTTGTTACTTTTGTTCTGTAGTCCTAGTATTGATAAGATATTATTATAAATTGTAGGTGATAGATTAGTCTTCTTCTTGATTTAAAAACCATCTGTATCAGTATCAAAACCTAACTCAGTTTACTAACATACCTACTGTATGCAACAATTGCCCTCGCAAACACGAGTGTTATAGGATGCTTAAAAGAAATTAAAAAACTAAATAAATTACGATGAAACCTTAAATAATCGTTTTATATGAAATGTATAGTAATCGCATATATCTAATTCATATCCTACCTAGTATTTATTATTTTATTCATTAAATTACTACTATAGTGTTAAATTTTGAAAGGTAAATTTGAGGTGATATAAAATTTAACACCATAAAATTATCTTATTGTGTGGTACCGACATAAGAATAAACCGTCTCCTTTCTTCTGTTGGGTTCATAAAGGCGACTAAGTGAAAAGTCTTGGAGGTGGCAGAAGTTACCCACAGATGGCAAAATAATAATATTAAGAAATAATATTTGTCTCAAAAAATCACGATAGCCGAGTGGTTGGGGGGTCTGAATTTCGAGTCAATAGACCCGAGTTCGATCCCCAGTTGGTAGGCTCGTACCAATGGGTTTTTCAAAAACTTATGTACGAATATCGTTGGCTTGGACATAAAGACGGCGACGGGCTCACCACCTGTCACGTAGTCCCGAAAATATCTTCGGTGGAAGGTGGGTCGAAGGGACTTAATTATCTAGACTCGACCTCTGTCTACCCCTGTATTGGGAATTGCGTGAAGATATTTTTATATTTTTTTTTTCAAAAAATGTATTCAATTAAATGCGGGTCGAAAAAACATAATTGTCTAAACCTTTGTCTACCTCAGTATTGGGAGTGACGTTAAGATATTTATTACAATTTTTAGAAATTATCTTACATACACCAGATATAATGAAACAGGCAGATAACGGGAAGCAACATCTAAAAGTCACGGAGAGTGGTACTGCAATCGTGAAAAGATATAACCAAACGTTGACCTTAGTATGCATCTCATATTTGAGGCATATGCCTGGGAGCTTTATTACCTAACATTGCGCCTATTCATGCCCGCATTTAAGATAAGTAAGTCTCTTTAAGAAACCTCTAACAAAGAGAATCTATAATAATTAAGATCGATATATCACTAGACGGAGACGGGCTAACCACCTGTCACGTTGTCCCGAAAAAATCTTCGGTGGAAGGTGGGTCTAAGGGACTTAATTGTCTAGACTAGAACTCTGTCTACCCCTGTATTAGGATTGCGTGAAGATGTTTATTTATTATATATACCACTAAAACATTTTTTTTTTTTTTTTTTGGAACACAATACCATTTTCTGAGTTTTTTAATTATACATAACTAAAAGCTATATAATATAATATAATAAATCCTTTCCATTAGGTCCTTTGGAACTAAGTTTGAAATTCAAATAGAAGATAAACACTCTAGGTTACTGCATGAACCCACATTTACATGACATAGCTCTTAAGGACTGTTCTCTATTACTTTATTAATAAAAATAGTTCGTTTGATCTTTGAGGCTTAAGGTTTTGGGGAATAAACCTGATTCGCACTCTGATTAACCTGATTAAATTTTTAAATAAAGTTACACTATTAAAAAAATAAATTTCAAAAGCAACTTTACAGTAAGCTACTGACCTGTTATAATCAAGCAAGCTTCAACGAAATATACGCCACATAGGTGGCTGTGGCTATACATACATTTTTTTTTATATTTAATATACATCTTCACGCATAGTCCCTGACGGGGTAAGGAGATTTTCTTCATACACGCACGTATAGTTCTCCGAGTACTCTTGAGGGAAGGGAGGCCTTCTGAATTCGAGCAAATGCCCACAAGGTCCTCGAAAGTTAGTCCCGATCTACCTAGACCCCTTTTATTGTTTACTCTCGTGCTGTGCATTTTCTGCACCATTCAGTCTACAGTTTTCACTCGTTCGTTCAACTTACCCAAAACATAGAAGGAGGCTCTTATCCCTTTCTGTGATATCTGAGACATTTATATGACGATAAAAAAATGTGGGATGTATCAATCATAATATATGTACTATGTACTGGGAGAACATAACAGATGGTGAGCCTGTTGCCGTATTTATGTCTAAACCATCGATATACGATTTATATCGATGGATTACATAAGTTATGAAAAAATAAAATTGGTAATAATTGGTTTGGCTCGAATTCCGATCACCCAACTCGGCTATCGTGACTATTTTAGAATGTAGTATTTAACTGTCTTACATGATATCAACAGTGGTTATATTATTAAAGACATTATTTTTAAAACAAAACTTACGGGAAAAAAGCTGAAAACTGTTCATAAATTTAAGTGAACCCAACCCACGAGGTGCGAACGCAAAGAACGAAAAGAACATTATATTTTATACAAATACTCCATTCATCTGTAACTATATATCGTGATGATTAATCACTTAATGTTTAAAACTACTTAACGTTTACAGATAAAGTTTGGCTCCGTGATGGATAATAAGACATCTCAGCGAAGAAACATTTTAGGAACTTGCTGCTGTATGATTAGATACAGCTCATATTTCCAATAACTACAGGTATATCATTTTAGTGCTTAGGTGTATAACACTTGCCATGTAGGCTGTTTATAGTATAATAACTACAAATAATATGTTCTACAACTTTTTCGAAATTATATTTTAAGTGACGATAGCCGAGTGATTGGGTGGTCGGAACTTCGAGTCAATAGACCCGAGTTCGATTCCCAGGAGGCAGGCTCGTACCAATGGATTTTTCAAAAACTTATGTACGAATTATATCGTTGAATTGGACATAAAGACGGCGACGGGCTCACCACCTGTCACGTTGTCCCGAAAATATCTTCGGTGGAAGGTGGGTCGAAGGGACTTGTCTAGACTAGAACTCTGTCTGCCGCTGTATTGGGAATTGCGTAAAGATATTTATATATTTATTTATTTATATTTTAGGGGTGGGGAGTGGGGATGAAAATCTCTTTGGGTAAATTGATCCTTTTAAGTAAAATTATTAGTAAACATGGAAGTTGGTAATACGCTCCTGATTACTTAATTTGCAAACGCCATTTATATAAGTACTGAGCCACGGAAATTCTGACAGCCACTTTCCTAAAAAGGCCTATACTCAACAGTTGGCTTTCAAATACTGATATAATTAATGTTAAGTATACAAAACCACAACTAAAGATACATTTCATAAATTACTTTCTACTACTGGTAATTACTATTCTATACGTCGTGTATCTGCACAAGAATAGTACCACTCATGGGAGAGAAATGACAATAGCTACTGATAGATGGGATAACTATATTCATATAAAAAAGCATTCCAGACCAAAATTAAACTAAGCGGTGATGGCCAGCGGTATCTGCGGCGCAAGGTGCGCCCGGTACTTCCGTCGCCAACCCGCTTGCAAAGCGTGGCGATCATTGAAAATCCTGCTTAAGGAAAAGAAACAAAGGGTTCCGCATTAGACTATTACAGACCGTTATGTAAAGTAAGTATTGCGAGTATTAAAAGTAATTATCAATATTAACGCACCATTCGGCGAACCTGCACAATGCCAGAGCGTAGTTCGTGTTTTCCAGACGAAGAGAATCCTAAAGGTGACACAATGATACAGCAGAATATCACATTTTTAATATAAAAGCAATTAAGTGTTACTATTTTTTATATTATTTACTGTTAACCAATAAAAGTTAATAAAGTTATCATAGTATAAAGGTTGCGTGCCATTAATTGCTAACGTAAACGTAAGCGTAACGTAACGTAAGTCCCTTTTAACTTTCTGAATGACTTAATTGGCAATAAAATTGGTGTTTTATTAGTAAAATGGTTTTGTATTTTTTTATATTAGTACAAGAGATTTTAGGCCAAATTAGATAAGATTTCTACTTACCTTAGACAAGTGATCAGTAGAAGGCAAGCAATCAGTAGTCACCCAAGTTTAAAAAATAATTAAAAATAGATGAACATTGTTTCAAAATGAATGCTTTCTAAAAATATGAAATTAAGCATTCACTTTTACTACGATATACTTCTAAAGCGGGTTATGTCAGCATTAGGCGTAATTAATTGTGACTAAATTTTGGTGCATTATTGATTTTTTTTTTCGAAATTTTGAACTATTGTATCTCAGTTACTTTTTTTAAAATTTTGACATGAAAAATTCGGAGAGAAATCTTCAAAATTTAATTGACATAGCCTCGTTCATTACTTGAAGGCGCCTGTAACCTAATTTTATTATTGAGTAAGAGACAGTATATTTTGCTGCATTACCAATAATACAATCAAATTTGAAGGAACTTGAAATTTGGTGTAACCACCCAATTCGTAATAATTAGTTCCACAACAAAATGTATGTGTAATACACTTCTTAAATAGCACGTTGTGATAAAATTAACATGGTATTCTGAACGCTGAAGGCCAAGTATATGTATTATTCTGGTCTGGTATTTATGAAATGAGTTTCCCATAAATCGGTCTAATTACTAGCTACAAACACAACGCCTATTTGCGTTATCAAATAGTCTAAGAAAACAAATTAGGCACCTAATTGAGTCTGTCGAGATTAAATGACATATAAATCGAGCAAATAACTCTGTATGGCATTTTTATGGTATATTTACTACCGTTCAGTGGTCGAATGTCGGCTCCAACTCAGTTATACTAAATCGGACCCTTTTAAAAATCAGTTAGGTAAACGGAATCCGAATCAGCAGGACTGAGTTCGATTCACAGTAAGTGGCCCTGTACTAATGAGTTTTTACGAAACTTATTTACAACTTGTATTCTCGGCTTGGACTCTAAAATGGCTACCACCACCGATTACGCGTTCCCAAATAAGGTCCGGTGAAATTTGAGTCAAAAAAGTAATTATCAATATTAACGCACCGTTCGGCGAACCTGCACAATGCCAGAGCGTAGTTCGTGTTTTCCAGACGAAGAGAATCCTAAAGGTGACACAATGATACAGCAGAATATCACATTTTAATATAAAAGCAATTAAGTGTTACTATTTTTTATATTATTTACTGTTAACCAATAAAAGTTAATAAAGTTATCATAGTATAAAGGTTGCGTGCCATTAATTGCTAACGTAACGTAAGCGTAACGTAACGTAAGTCCTTTTAACTTTCTGAATGACTTAATTGGCAATAAAATTGGTGTTTATTAGTAAAATGGTTTTGTATTTTTTATATTAGTACAAAGAGATTTTAGGCCAAATTAGATAAGATTTCTACTTACCTTAGACAAGTGATCAGTAGAAGGCAAGCAATCAGTAGTCACCCAAGTTTAAAAAATAATTAAAAATAGATGAACATTGTTTCAAAATGAATGCTTTCTAAAAATATGAAATTAAGCATTCACTTTTACTACGATATACTTCTAAAGCGGGTTATGTCAGCATTAGGCGTAATTAATTGTGACTAAATTTTGGTGCATTATTGATTTTTTTTTCGAAATTTTGAACTATTGTATCTCAGTTACTTTTTTTTAAATTTTGACATGAAAAATTCGGAGAGAAATCTTCAAAATTTAATTGACATAGCCTCGTTCATTACTTGAAGGCGCCTGTAACCTAATTTTATTATTGAGTAAGAGACAGTATATTTTGCTGCATTACCAATAATACAATCAAATTTGAAGGAACTTGAAATTTGGTGTAACCACCCAATTCGTAATAATTAGTTCCACAACAAAATGTATGTGTAATACACTTCTTAAATAGCACGTTGTGATAAAATTGACATGGTATTCTGGACGCTGAAGGCCAAGTATATGTATTCTGGTCTGGTATTTATGAAATGAGTTTCCCATAAATCGGTCTAATTCCTAGCTACAAACACAACGCCTATTTGCGTTATCAAATAGTCTAAGAAAACAAATTAGGCACCTAATTGAGTCTGTCGAGATTAAATGACATATAAATCGAGCAAATAACTCTGTATGGCATTTTTATGGTCTATTTACTACCGTTCAGTGGTCGAATGTCGGCTCCAACTCAATTATACTAAATCGGACCCTTTTAAAAATCAGTTAGGTAAACAGAATCCGAATCAGCAGGACTGAGTTCGATTCACAGTAAGTAGCCCTGTACTAATGAGTTTTTACGAAACTTATTTACAACTTGTATTCTCGGCTTGGACTCTAAAATGGCTACCACCACCGATTACGCGTTCCCAAATAAGGTCCGGTGAAATTTGAGTCAAAAAGAAACTAGTTATCTAAACCTCTAACCACCAAAACATTTGCAAATGCGTGAAGACAAAACAAACCACAAATGAGTGTGTGAGCACACGTTGCTGATTGTTTTATCTCGTTTTATTTATGCTATTTTACCTAGATGCCACCGTACATCATTGCTCAATAAACTTTTATATCAAACATAAAGTAAAGACTTAAGCTGCACTCAGCACGATTTTTTTTAATATTGTTAAGTTTAAGGAACTAAAGTTGTCCATCAAACGTGAATGTTTGATTAAGAACTTTAATAAATTGTTTGATATTGGCAGTATGTTATATTTGTAAATGTGTAATATTTTTATTTAACATATTTAAAAAAGAGGTATAGAATCTATACATATTAGTAAAACAAGCAGTTTTTTTACTTATTCATTTAGTTACATTAGATTGTATTGCTTTTGTGAACAACTAGTTAGAATAATCAAAACATAAAGAAAAACAAACAGTAAAACTGATACATTGCTTAATTTATTGTAGTTTCTCACAAGCAAAATGTATGGAGATTATAGATCACAACTGGCAGTCGTTCAACTTTCTGGATATAAATCGTGTATAACGCATTTGGATCTATTTGAAAAATTTAATTGATGGAATTTATTTAATTGGAAAATTAGTTTTCAATTATCAAGGTTTAGGTGCATCTATAATTATGATAACTATGGAATGGTAGCGATAAGGGAATGATTCGTAAAACGGCGAGTTCTTAATAACAATTACCGAAGAAAGAAAGGATCGTAACCTTGTCGACGTAATAATTTTAATAAATTTGAACAGCTACACCTCTTCAAATACGGGATGCGTGTTTAAATGCGTTCAGATATCTGATGACGTACGACATCATGTGATAATGTACTGTATGACCAAGTAGGTTTTAGAATTAGTATCAAATACACTTTTAAAATGTCGTTTATAAATAGTATATTATAATGTCACCGCTAGTAGTATTTCCTCATATTTTTTTATCTTTTATAGCATTTCCTTATACAAAATATCGTTGAATCTTTCTGCGTTACCAGTTTCTCTGAATGTTGTTTATCCAGCACAAAGTCGTCAAATATAATGCTTACTATGTAATGCAGAATTGATGACGCATGCGTGATATTATGTTATTAACTTGCTCGTAGACTGACTAGAGCCCATAAGAAATTGCGTTTAGTTTAGTCTAGACGAAATTTCTTATTTATGGTCTCTATTTTAGATTATATCTAAATTAAATAATACTGTAAATACCTCTTCATAATCCTAATAACTTACGCGTTGTATTCCTTTATTTTTACGTAAACTATCATGATCAATATATCAATTAAATAATTATACGAGTACGTTTGTCAGCCACTATTAGCTTTATTTGCATAGCCATTATTAGCTTTAGTTTTTATAATTACTTTGCATTAGCATATAGTATCAAGTTTTTATTTTCACTAAATTATATTGGTAAAAACAATATTAAAAAATACATTTTATATCTTTACGAGTTTTAGTAATAATAATTACTAAAGTAGTGTAGTAATATGGATTGTTAGGATTTGTTTTATAGTAGTAGTTAGGGTTAATTATTATTTCAGTGTTATATATTTTGTAGACACTAAAAACCACGATAGCCGAGTGGTTAGGTGATCGGAATATGAGTCAAGTGACCCGAATTCGATTCCCTGGTTGTAGGCTTGTACCAATTGTTTTTTGTTTCTATTAAAACTCAACTTAATTACTATTTATATCGTTGAGATGTACATATAGACGGCAACAGGCTCACCGGGGCGTTGTCCCAAAAAGATAAAGAGAAAGGTTGGTCGAAACGAGTTAATTTTGCTTGTTTTTACTGTAGCTCTATTGCAAAAAATCAAAACATAGTCACACCCTGTAAGAAGAAACTGCCACAATCTTGGAAAGCGGATTGACAGTTCCTATTTAGTCTGGTATTTTCGAGATAATTGTCCCCTCATCTATAAGTCTCTTAATAACATCCACAAGAAAAATTTGATTAGAATATTTACACTCTGATAAATGAATAGCAAAAATTACTACTTTTATCACTTAAAACAAGTTGTTTATAAATGTGGCGATGGGAGATAGTACTCAAGACTTATGCAGACAAGATTAATAACCTGACGCAGAGGTTGCGACGCTGATTTGTTTTAATTGTTTGCTGTAAATGAAGATAACGTAACTAAAGCTAAACAACGCAATACTAATTACTAATTTTAGAAATTAAAATAATAATAAATAAGTATATATAGAAACAATATCACATATATTGGTCTGATCCCAAAGTAAGTAATTTAAGTACTTGGAATCAAAAAAAACGAAGGCAACAACCCGAGAAAATTTTGAAAAAGTGTTTTCTACATTCACTCTTCCAGGAACGGAACCAATGACATCTGAACTGACGACGCCATGAAAACCAGTGTTTACGCTACTCGTCCACGGAGGTCGTCAATGACTACTGGTGGACAAAACAAACATCTTACATCCCTACCATAATTAAATAAATATCTGTTTAATATACCTAATGAGGTGCTATATAGATATTTTTAAGGTAAACATTGCGGCTTCTAACAGCGTCGTTAATTAAACATAAATAGGGAAACAATTTTATGCAAACCAAGTCAATTTCAAATTTGTTTACCACAATGGTTGTTGTTCAGGTATCTTTAATGTTTGAATTAAAATAGAAAATTAAAATAATTTTCTGTTACAATTATTTTAATCTACGAGAAACAAAGATTTGACTACGTTTTAACATCTTCATTTTATAACATATCAAAAAGTTATTTTAAGTTTATGATACACATAACAAGTCAGGCCATAAATACTGTTACATAGAAACTTTTACTTTTTTTTGAAATATTTTATTATTTTAAATTAGGAACATGTACATTATTTTAGAAACTTCTTTCGATTTTGCACCATTCCACATATTTTTTCGTGTTCATTATCAAATTACTGTATGGAATGGGGTGTTAGAGCAATTAGAATTTCAGAGATCGCCTTGCACAAAGCCGTCAGTCATATTCAAGACATTTCAAAATTTCGTCGTATATTCGTATATCATACTATCAACAGATAAAACAATATTTTATCTGTCGAAGACCTGAAAAGATCGAGGCGGCCGCGTGCTGTTGACAAATACAAAGGCTAATTAATGCGGTTAACAGCCAGAATTCTTATTTATTTTTAATTCTTATTCTAAGACGTTTAGAACGAAGCTTCCTAAGAAGCATGATATGAAGATGGGCAGTTTATCATGTCTGATGCAAAATCACTATAAATTCTACGCGGACAAAGTCGTGGTGTAACAGCTAGTTATAAATATATATTTGTTTGAAATAACTATTTTCTTCTTTGCATTTATTGTCACAGCACTGGATTTTATGCATTTCTTCAGGTCTTACAAACAGCGTGGCAGTAAAAAAAACAGCAGGATACTCAGCAGAAATTCGGATTTTTTTCCGGTAGATGTCACCAACGCGACTGATGCGTGTACGACAATGTGGCTTGGATGTGGCTCGAAATCGTTGCCACGGTATGGCAAGTTTTTACCCTTTCCGACCCACATTTCACCGGTACTTATTTTGGAACAATATGTAAATGTATAAATATTTTTTTTTTATATATTTTTTACCTTTCATATTGTTCCAAAATAAGTACCGGTGAAATGTGGGTCGGAAAGGGTAAATATGAAAGGTGGTGAGCCTTATGTCCCAGTCTTGATTTCCCAGCCAACGATGTAAATCGAAAATCATTTTTTAAAAAGTAATTGGTACGTGCCTGCCTTCTGGGCATCCAAATCGGGTTGACTTACTCGAATTGCGATTAAATTAATTAAAACAAGTTTATTCATTATGTAACTATTTATATACCAAAATGAACTTAACAAAACATAGATTCTTATGACACTAAAGTTTATTCAAAATGACCTCCGTGATTTTGAATACAGGCCTACAATCTGTGCGGTCAGTCGTCTATCGCAGCACGAACGAGGTCTATGTCAATATCGGCGGCTGCCTTAATCAAGGATGTCTTGAGTCACTCCAAATTGGGATGAGGCTTTGAGCACGCCTTTTCCTCCAAGTGTTGCCATATCTTGTAATCTAACGGATTCAAATCTGGACTGGAGGAGGGCTAGCCTTCGTGCCCGATGAAGTCGATTTCACGCGCCGCCAGCCAGTCTTGTGTGCTCTTCGCTCTATGAGCTGGCGCCGAATCTTATTGGAATACCCAGTGCCTGTTATTGAACATGGTAAGAGAAACAGGTTCCACAAGGTTCGTCAGGACTGTATTTTGATACACAACTACATTCGTTTTTACACCTTTCTCGCAAAAATGTACCTCTGTTAAGCCCCAATAAGAAACTCCCAACCATACCATGAGCGAGGATAATAATGACCTCAACATTGCGGACACGCGGGATACGGTTGCTCGCTTCTTCACTACTGTGTGCACTTGTGTACACCTTATCATTTTGTTTGTTGTAGCTCTCTTCTACGGTAAAAAATTTTTCATCCGAAAAAAGAATTTCCCGATATTTTTTTCCCGCGTACCGCTTAAACAAAGCGCGGCATATCTTCAGTCTCAGGTGCATTAGACGAGCATTCAAACAATGTCCTGTTTTTCTTCTATATGCCCGAAGCCCCTAAGTCTTCATTTAACACCCTTTTCACCATGGTTCTGCTTAACCCCCTCTGAAGGGCCAACAGTTTATGCTTACGTTTGGGATTTCTTTGAATTCGCACCTTCACAGCTTTTATCACTGCTGGAGTCCTAACAGACCGAGGGCGACCACTTCTTGACCTGTCATCTACACTAGTCTTCATTGTATGGTTTGATGGTATGATAAACGAATCTTTTGGTTATATTAAAATTTTTCAGAATGTCAAAAACTTGAATTGGCGCGTAACCGCAACGATGCAACACAATAACTGCAACACGGTCTTCTTTAAGCGTCCACTCCATATTTAAAAATGAGTAAAATTCTAAAAAGTATGTAGTTTTAGTTTCATGAACAATTCGAAATTCGAATTCAATAAAGTTTTTTGTGGCCAGCATTCTAAAAGAAAAGTTTTTACTGTGTGACAATACTTATGACCTGACTGTGTATATACAAAATATACCACTATTTAATATATATACAAAATAAGTATATAAAATAACTTTTAGAATTTTGGAAAATATAAGTTCCAATAACCACTGACATATATCACTTTAAAATTGTACTTAAAAACTCCTTACAAAAAATGTTTCCTAAAAAGGTAATCATTAGATTCCCCTTTTATATACACACATACGTAACACCCTGTTTAACTCCTGTAGGATGTAGGACTTTTCTAGCGATTACGAACTTGACGCTGCTGCGTATCACTGGTCTGCTGAATCTTGGTCTGGTAATTTTCGAGATAGTTATCCAGCCGTGGGTTGCCAATGACATTTTGTAAGCTTTTCCCTTATTCGCCTCCTATAACACCCCCGGAAAGAAAGTCGAGCTTATGACCCAGTTCAATCCGCTGAAGTGCTCATTAATTAAAATTTATCTAGTGTAACAAATACACAAGTAAAACGTTGTTCCATCTGCGCCGCATGCAGATAAGGTAGAAAAGATTTCCCGTTTATTCGCGATGCTCCTAATACCCGCTCTTAGTAGTCCTTCCTCGGAAGAGAACGCATCTTCTTCCACACCCTCATGAAACGCGGTCGCGTCAACCAACTCGATCTCCAATCCCACATTGGAAAGTGACCTGACCTGACAAATCCGCCACTCAAAGGTCATGGGTTTCAGTAAGCCCAGTCCTTGACGAGCCCTCTCCTACCCAGCACTCCGCGAAGTACCAGAACTTTCTTTCTACGACTGACCAAATTTGGGATGCGGGAGACGCAAGAACGGCGCAACGTTATTCAGATATTGTTAAAGTCCCCCCCGTGCGGCCGCTTTAGTAGTATACCCCCATGGAGTCATAAAATTAGAGAACATAATAAAACTCAATACCAAAATTCATCTTTTACTACGTCTGCATTTTTGTTGTGGTGATCAAGGAGAGCGATATTAAGGTTATTACACCTTCACAGTCCACGGCACGTTGGTAAACGAAGTTCGAAGTAGGATGATCAAGCTCACTTCAAGCAGTTACTTCGTGCCTCCGGAATGTTAAATTGATCATGTAGGTAAATTTGCTTCGGTTCTCCGTGGATAGCGGTATAAAAGAAAATAGGAGCCAAAAATTAAGCAGATCGACGACTCGCAGCAACGCCTATGTTTTTTTTAATTATGCCAACCTTCCTTACAGAAGAGGTTCTACAATTTTATAAAATAAACTAATTACTTCTAATTTTCCTTCTGTAGGTCGAATTTAGATCACTTGATTCGACTTCCAATCGCCCTCCCTATATAAAGACTATGGTTCTGATTCTGATCTCTTTATATTCACTGCTCCAGCATACCTCATTATATGCGTATATAATTCTTGTTACTTATTATATTCATATATTGTGTAAGTTTTAAAAAATATTACCTTTAATATGTCTGTATATCACCGGCTGTCAATCATTTCGAATAATATCAGAAAAAATATGGCTGCGGCCTGCGAAACATAACAACGCATGTTCCTGCCCTCCAATCGATTATTGTCGTGAACCACTACAGGCACATGCATTGCAGCTTTGTTGTAGTAGTTAACAGGAATACTAGAAATGTTATTTGACGTTGCATTAAAAAAAACAGATAGGTAACGGGCAGTATTTTTCTATCGCGTATACGCGGTAACGGTACTCCGTTTGCTAAGCTTTGAGATTTTGTTGAGAATCTTTTGAGAAATCCTCGACAGGGAGAATCCTAGAAAGAGTTTACTACAACTCTACATGCTTTGGGCGCTGCATTGTCAACATTAGATTCGAGTGTTTTACATGTCTTCTCTTTCGTTCTTTTATTTCTATCTGACCCATACCTGAAACAAAATAGGAGTGTACCAGTATCATTGTGCTCCGGTTTTCCAGTGTAAATATGAGCAATCAGGTCTTCTTAGGTTGATGTTGGTTGCAGGCGGCCTTTGCAGGAGTAATCATTTACTTTAAAGTGAACTGTCATCTCTTTTATTTTAATTGAACACTTGAACTTGAAGCCTTAAATATCCGTTTAGATACAGTTAACAGTTACGTAGGCTACTAACTGTTTCCATTGGGAAAAAGGTCAATTTCGTGATGTGCATAGTGTTCATTAAGTAGAGTGCTGGCAGGAAAAATAAATGCTTCGTTTTCACCCATAAAAATATATAAGTACTGTATGAGTAGCTTCCATCAACAACGATTCGGTCTGTCATTTCCCTATTCGCAGGAATCTTAAATAACGACTAATCGAAAAAGGGCAACGATGTAACATATCAACTTTAAAACCATTACCCAGGCCTGTGCTTGCCGACCTATCATAGCAATATAACTGAATAATTGTACTGAAACCCATTCGCACGACTTTGTTTTCTTCCAAATCTAGGGGAAAATATGTAATAAAACAGGAAAGATGAGATAGAGATGAATTAAATAAAAAACATAATAACAATATATAGGGACATCACGTACACTCTCATCCTATCGTAATTACTATATATTACTAAAGGATATATACTATATATGCTATGCTACATAAGTAGCTAAAGCGCCTGTGTTATTGAATCGGCGGAAACAACGAAGGTACCACAAACGCCCAGATCCGTGACAATGTCGAGTTATTTGTGAAAAAAAAAACACATAAGAAGTCCACTAAAATCCCTGCAAAATTTCGCTGTTGGACATATGCGTTTTCAATAAGGGACGGTTTGCTATAATCGCTAAACAATGCTCGATGAGCAGATTGACGATCACAGTGACGGTCTCCTCGCACCTTGAACTCTGCTGTCACCGGTCTGTTGAAATTTCGTGTGGTAGTTTTCAAAATAGTTATCTCGCTGTATCGGTAGCAATGATATTTTAGCAGGCGACTTCCGTACATCCACGATTGGCGTACACACCTGTTTACATGTCGCCAGTTCTGCGCTCCTGGGTTCGATTTCTATAATGTCTCGGGTCTGTGGTATTCGTTCTTTCTGATTCCATAACACAAATGCTTAAGCTTTACTTACTTTACTTTCTTACCTGGGGATCAGAGCAATGATTGTACCTATCTATGCATGTATTTATTATTATTTTAAGGCTATTCGGGGAAGGAAGGTTAATGTATAATCGAAGGAAGGTTAATATATACCACACCAAATTAATAAATGCCGCCAAAATCATAAAAATAATACATCTATTTCAAGTTTTAAATTTTTTTACTCCTGAAAAATTTATTTTGAGATCTAAATTAAAATTATGTTCATAAACCCGACATGTAGCATAAATCCTAAAATAAATAAAAACTTAAAATAAATAATACAGAAAATATAAAAACACCTTGATCTTAACCAATTACTTTTTATCGCCAATAAATTGCTGCAAAACAATTTTTGAAATGTTACAAGTTTTTAGTTCAATATTTATGAAGAAAGTTATCATACATCTATTATTGTACTACATATACTGAGTTGTAACGTTTATACATCTTACAGTAAACATGTGACTAAAAGTGAACTACAGTAAAGTTCAACTACAGAAACTTAGTGATTATCATTGTACTTTTTGATCAAAATGTTATAGTCATAAATAGTCATTAAAAGACAGAATTATCAAATAAATAATAAGACAAAAACGAAACGGTGCCCATATTTATAGTTCGTATTCAAATGTTACTCAATCAGGGCTAATGTTTTTTGTATTAATATGGCTAATCTTAGTAATAACGACAAGATTTCATATACAATTATATTTTCCAACGATCACCAACCACAACATTTGAATCGAATAGATTCAAATGTTGTGGTTGGTGGGCTGATGGCTTTAAAAAAATAACAAAAAGCAGGGATAATGCTAACAAATCTGTTAAACCCTTTTTAAAAAATTATAGGTCACATTTTTAAACAAAGAATGCTGAAAATATTACATGAATTATGAGCATCTCATAATTGAAAGCATTTTAATTTTGATAAAACATTAATGGTAAATGATAATTGCACATATGTGATAGAGATAAATACAAAATTGATACTTATTGTTAAATTTAATGATAATTGCTAACAGTTGTAGTAATTTAATACAATTTTTTGTAACATTTTTGCAGACAGTGTTTCAGTGCTAGAAGCTTGAGTGTTTATGAAATATTATTCCTCCTAAGGTTAATAGTTGTTTACCTGCTTCAATTATTATTAATACATAAAAAATCTTCCTGAACATATTCAGGTAACAACTACACTTGGACCAAACTGCAACTATATCTTGGTGAATGAATATGTGCTTCATTATAACTATTTAGATGATGATGGACAAAGTAGATGTAATGTGTACATAAAATGTAATGAAAAAAATCAGAAAAGTGAACTAAGTCAATATCTCAATATTTTAGATGATCAATCAAATCAAAGCAAGGCTGCATAAGTACAATATTGTAGTATTATTTGAAGTCACAGAAGTTTTCAAGATATAAACATACAAAGTCTAAGTCTTATCTTATTTCAAATACGGTGATGATATTCAAAGCGAGACCACTGAAGCCGAGAAAAAAAATCCAATAATTCCAAAACTCTAACTTCACACAGATATCGCCTTCTTTCTTCAGAAGGAACGTGTGAAGTAATAAGCGAAATAGACATAGTTTATATATGTCAGGAAATTTAGACAAAAGTAAGTTAGCAGTAAATAAAAAAAATTCTTATTAACACAACTACAGTGAATACACTTTCTAGGTGGTAAACTAGGATTATATACCGTAGTGACTTAATAAATGAAAACACAAATTCAATTGATTTTGTACTAGAAAATTAGATTTGTGCCTTTTGGCTTCGGATTCAGCCACCGTCGCTTCGGTCACAAAAACCGCCTCAAGTGAAACATTCAACTTGGAAAGTTTTGCCAAAAAATGTTTCCAAAAAGCGCCAAGTAAGCAAAAAGTTTTGGCTGAAGTTGAAGGATTGCAGCAAGGAATCCTGCAGAGTCGAAATAGAACCGCGAAAGCATGAACGAAAGGACTTGTGAATGCGCAGGAGATAAGTCCCTTGACTTGATGTTGTGCGACATATTTTATAATTTCCTTTTTTAAATTATACAATATAAAGTTTTGAAAGAATTATTATTATTAACTTTATATAATCCTAAACTTATTTTTATATAAATCGGCTTCAGCTTCGGCCGGAAATCAACTTAGACACTAATCAGTAGGTAAGTAGTTGTTAAGTATGATCGAGTTTTCGTTCTCCTGTACTACGCCCTTATTGCTGTAACGCGTTGTCATGTCTAACACACAACGGATTACGTAATAATTTTATCGAACTACCTATGCTATAACTTATTTAGTATATGATTTTACTCGGCGATGCTGTATTGTTAGTGCTCAAAGCCTGCTCCAAAGTGTCGAGGCGCCGGTAGGCGTGTCCGCGACTGTTCCTGCGGCGTCCTGTTTGCCGGCCCTCAACTATCAAACCAAGTATCTGCAATAGAAAACGAATGAAATATTATAATGCAACGTTTTTTTCTTTAAAGTCACGATAGCCGAGTGATTGGGTGGTCGGAGTTACGAGTCAAGAGACCCGAGCTCGATCCCCATGTGGCAGGCTCGTACCAATCATTTTTTCAAACTGATTGGTACGAGCCTGCCACATGGGGATCGAACTTATGTACAAACTTATGTACGAATCATATCGTTGGCTTGGACGTAAAGACGGCGACGGGCTCACCACCTGTCACGTTGTCCCGAAAATATCTTCGGTAGAAGATGGGTCGAAGGGACGTAATTGTCTAGACTAGACCTCTGTCTACCCCTGTATTGGGAATTGCGTGAACATTTTTTTTGAACAGCGTGGCCTCCAAACATACTACGTGGGTTTGGAGGTCAAAGAGGAGAGGAGATGCGTGCATTCTCTCCCGAGGAGCTGCCAACGATACGCATAGTAGAATAGTAGCCCGACGTTTGCTGTCCTTGCCCTTATGGTGGTGGGTACGCTATAGGTATTTATCCTCACGTATAAAAAAATATAAAAACCGGTACATACACATACACCTCATAAACAAATATTATATAAACTGTATTATGGCGTAGGATGCACCCTTAATTTAACTATGACAGACTTCTGTATAATTGCGATCAAGGACATTTGAATATACCAATAAAAATTAAAATGTGATAGTTATATAGTAGAGACAGAAATAGACCCAAATCCCAAGGGCTACCAACAAATGGAGGGAATAATCTCCTTAAAAATACAACACTTATAGGGACTGTGCTTATGTTATGATAGAGTTATGCAGCAGTGGCAAATTCCCCTTATAAAGGGGCACTTGTTCTTCAGTAGACTTTCAAAAGTTTTAAAGTGAATTAACTAATAAGTTACTTACCACTTTAGTAAACTTGCTTTTGTTGTGATATAAAATATAAAGTAGAATGACAATAATCACTGCTGTGAGGAAGAATGAAAAGAAGTGGTCATCATCCTCTGGAAAATCATCTTGTGGAATTTTTGAGATATACTCTGAAAACAGAATGTAAAACTTAGTATTTATCTAGTGGTAGCCTGATTGGCACGATTTAATAATATTTAACATAAATAGTGAAAACTAGATAGAATAAGATATAGCATTGTTGCCGCAAGATCTGTTTACACTACTCAAAATCATCCATTCCAGCATAAACACTTCTACCCTACTCGCGCAATTGCCCAAAACCATTTTACTAAACTGTTACAGTAATAACACCTCACATTATAATCCCTTTGTACGTATGCGTAGAATATATAATAATTTAGCTTCCGATCTGGACATTTTCAATTATGAAAATGAAATGAAAGTTTTGAAAAATTAGGAAGTCGACTATCAAATTATTACAGTAACCCACTATTGGTAATTGTATGTGTACAATATGAAAATGTGTCTGTATGTGTGTATGTACATATACTTGTGTGTGCACAGTTGCTCTTATAAGTTTTTCTCTAGGTATAATAAATAGTTAATATATGTCATCGCGCTAGTTAACCATGCTGTATACACATATACTTTGGTTTATAATCTAGTTTTTACAATAGTAAATAAGTAAGTAATGTCTTAATCACGATTGTAAACTGTTTTATGTACCATAATAAATCAAATTAAAAGTAGAAGCAGTCTTAAAATTTATTCACAAATAATATTGTTATAAGCTCCTTACATTTATCATTGTTATTTTATAACAAAATCTCATTAAAGCTTCACTATCATTAAATTTATCAAACAGTCAAAACATTTCCAATATGATTTTGGAGGTTCCGCTCTGTTCCCAAACTGTCCGAGGCAATCATAGCAAAAAACCTTTGGCACCCCATACCACGCTTGCCGTGGATCTCTGCAATATCAGGGGTCTACACAATCTAGATGCCGTCCACTACCATCTGGAGACGGCAAAGCCGGCCTTGCTTTTTCTTATCGAGACGCAGATATCCTATCTGGCGGGTACCTCTTTCCTACCCGGGGTACAAGCTTGAACATTCTTTGTGCCACGGGCCGGGGTTTGTGTAAACGTCAGAGAGGATATATGTTCTCAACGCCACGGCAGTCTTGAAGGTAGAGACCTGTCCAACCTTTGGCTATGCATAGACAGCGACGACCACCCTCGCGTCTATGGGTGCCTCTATAGGTCCAACAGCAGTAATGCCTAAACTGACCGACTCATCGACCACATCCAAATGGCTGCAGATTCTGTGCTACAGCAAATCCCATCCGCAGATCGTGGTACTCGGCGACTTCAACGCCCAACACGCGGAATGGCTACGATCTCGAACCACTGATCATGCGGGGAGATCTGTTTTTGACTTTGCCTTAGCATATCATCTGAAACAACTGGTTACTTCGACAACGCGGGTTCCGGATGTCGAAGATCATACACCCTTCCCTGCTGGATCTTCTGCTGACCTCTCATCTGGACGGCTATGTGGTCTCCGTCGATGCCCCTTTGGGTTCATCGGACCACTGCCTGATTCGAAGTAAAGTGCCTGTCATGTGGCCATTGCGGTCACGATATGCAGACCACCGCCGTGTGTGGCACTACAGGTCGGCGGATTGGGAAGGGATGCGATCTTTCTTTGCATCCTACCCATGGTGCCCCCATTCTATTTTGCTTCTCACTGGATAGTCCCGACGCCGTTGCAAATACCGTCGCTGATGTGGTGCTTCAAAGAATGGAACTTTTCGTTCCTTACTCTGTGGTGCCCATCGATAGCAGATCTTGGTTTGGTAGCGCCTGCAGAATGGCATCACGTCAAAAGCAGCAGTGCTACCGGGCCTGGGTTAATGCATCGGCGTCTCGGGATTCATAAATACTTCTTCAGGCGGCAGAGTTACACTTCTTCTTAAAAACGCTAGGTTTTTAAGAAGTATAACTCTGCCGCCAGAAGAGTAATTACTGCGGCAAAGTCCGAGCAGATTGGCAAAATTGGCGAGAAACTGGTTCATCTTCCTTCGGAAACTCGTGCGTTCTGGTCCCTCGCCAAGGCTGTCCAAGAGTACTTTAGTCAGTCATCACTACCATCTCTGTACAGGGAGGACAACTCGCTGACCCATGACGCAAAAGAGAAAGCCGATCTTCTTGGTCCTCTTTTTCCGTACAACTCGACTCTCGATGATAGGGGGAACTCACCGCCGACCATACTGTGTAGTGAGTGCTCTATGCCGGGCATCCGATTTTTTCAGAGCCCAGTGCGTAAAGCACTCCTCTCCCTAGACATCCGAAAGTCGAGTGGGCCCGATGGAATCCCCTCTATTGTGTTGAGGATGTGTGCTCCAGAGTTGGCACCGGTTCTAACGCGTCTTTTTCGGTACCGGTTCTAAGGCATCGTCCCGATGGCATGGAAGACAGCTTTGGTGCACCCGATCCCTAAGAAAGGCGACCACCGCTCAGATCCGGGGAACTACAGACCGATCGCCATCACCTTCTTGTTCTCCAAAACAATGGAGTCCATTATAAACTGCTAGCTCTTGAGGTACTTAGAGGAGCACCAGTTGATTAGCGACCGGCAGTACGGCTTCCGTCGGGGTCGCTCAGCTGGTGATCTTCTTGTGTACCTCACTCATCGATGGGCGGAGGCGGTAGAGAGCAAGGGGGAGGCCCTTGCAGTTAGTTTGGACATAGCAAAAGCCTTTGATCGGGTGTGGCACAACGCGCTTCTCTCGAAGCTTCCGTCATTTTGGCTTTCCCAACCCTGTTTCTTCTGCACATCAATGATTTGTTACAAATTAGTAACATTCATTGCTATGCAAACGACAGCACTGGTGATGCCCTATACACCGGCTGTGCCAATACTTCTCGGGAACACGTCGACGAGTAACGAAACAAACTATCGAGTTTGACTGGGGACTGGAGTCGACTAAATTTAGTCCAGTTCAACCCTAAAAAGACACAAGTTTGCGCGTTTATCGCAAAAAAGAAACCTTTTGTCGTATCACCTCATTTTGAGAGCACTCCTCTAGTTGCCTCAGCCAGCATCGGAATCCTTGGCGTCGACATATCGAGCAACGTTTAGTTTCGCGGTCATTTGGAAGGAAAGGCCAAATTGGCCTTACTGCCGTCAGCGGTTTTTCCAGACCGATACGACTTAGGGACCTTCAAAAAAAGAGCCTATACCTTTCTCAAAGTCCGGCAACGCATCTCCTATGCCTCTGGTATTGCGGATGTTCGGTGGGCGGTGGTAATCACTTACCATCACATGAGCCACATGATCCTTGGGCGGAGGCACCTTCTCCTCATTAAAAATAAAAATAAAAATAAAAAATAAAAAAAAGAAAGCAGCTGGAGATGGAGCCTCTGGTTCTTAAATGTTCACTTGACGCACGCAAAGTACAAATGACTCATAGTAACATTAAATACTTCTAGAGGCCTTGTGGATACACTTGTATAAATAAACAAGTAAAACCTATTATGGCATATAACTTGAATTTATAAATTTAAAGTGACTAATTTATTAGATCTCACATTCTATTTATTATGAAAATGTAGTTTCTCATTTATATAATATTTTTTCAAAACAAAAAAAATATCTTAATGTAATTCATAATATAGGGGTAGACAGAGGTCTAGTCTCTTTGACTGTCATTAGTGATAGTAATGCTGTCAGTGTATCACTGCTGAGAAAAGAATACTAAAAAAAATCTTCACGCCATTCCCAATACAGGGGTAGACAAAGGTCTCGACAATGAAGTCCCTTTGACCCACTTTCCCCCAAAGATATTTTCGGACAATGTGACAGGTGGTGATCCCGCCGCAGTCTTTGTGTCCAAGCCAACAATTAAATGTACATAAGAGTTTTGAAAAAACCCATTGGTATGAGCCGGCCACCTGGGGATCGTACTTGGATCAACTCGGTTTTCAAAACATCTTACCTTCATTAGATTTTTCCATATTCAAATATGATATTGGAACATTATTACTTTTTATTCCCTCCTTAGTTTTATCCTCTTGAACAACAGTTTTACCAATACTTATTTCTGAGTCATCTTGCAAGTCCTGTTTGTCTTCTTCCTCTGAATCTGTAAGTATTATAATTTTTAAGTTAGTAAGACATATGAGTTTTTTTTTTAAGTAATATCCACTGGATTCAAATTTCAATGGCTTAATCTTAAGATCATAATGGGTAGGCAGACTTAATGCCTTGAGGCTTTCATGTTCAATGCTTATCAATCAAGTCAAAAAGATGGTGAAAAAATGTAAATAGGTGAAAATAATGGAATCAATTAAAAGTAAACATAATTTTAAATACAGTTAAGTTTTACATGTACCTTACATATACTCATGAACCTCAAATAATTTTGAAAAATCTCAACCCATTTCACAATACTTGGGGCAGACAGAGATTGAGACAATTTAATCTGTTGAAAACCCAGGTTCAACACGAGTTCAAGAGAAGTGATGAGACTGTAACTATCTTAGTAACATCAAAGATGAATATTTATATGCATGTATTGAGTACTTTACATACAAGTATACAGATAGATCAATTTTAGTTCTTTCAAATAGTTACAACTTTTTATCTTTACATTTTGAAATTGTAGTGTAAAAAATTAAATATAATCATACTAAACATGTACACTATAGTAAATGTTATTTTGGCATACAGTACTGTCTACACATATTATTTTAAATAATATTTGCTGCTGTCCAACATTGTGTCCTAAATAATCTCCAGTCATAAATGTCAGTGGAAAAGACCGTATTGTGTAGACCTCTAACATGAAATTTTACTTGAGGATGAGTAAAATTCTTGAAGATAAGCAAATACTGGGTGTTGTACATAGTATTGCCCAAGTAACATTTGTTAAAATTACACCTACACAATATTGGCTCTCTATTACACTCCAACACAAAAATTTCATATATAAATATAACATGTATATATAAAAATACCTACAAAAATAAAAATAGTAATATATAATATCAATAAAAACACACTAGGTGTGACACTCAAATTATTGTCATAATATGCTATATTACAAACAAAATTATGCATAAAGTCTCCACTGTAATGTGAATACCCGTGCACTTGATTCCAAAAACTATATGAAATACATATATAAGTAGTGTCTATATGGAATATTTAAAGGACCAGTGTTTTTATGAACTATCTTAGAGCTGAAGGAAAAAATTCAGTATGTTATGTTTAAATACTTCATCATACTGCACCATACATCCCAATGGGTTATTTCAAAAAACTTACATAAGATTAATATTTTTGGCTAGGACATGAAGATGGCAATGGGTTAACCACCTGTCACATTATCCCAATAAATGTCTTCGGCAGAAGGTGGGTCAAAAGGGTTACATGATCTTGGCCTCTGTCTACCCCCATTATATTTTATTTATTTACAGTATAGGACAACCCTTGCTCGTTTGCCTCCCTTTTCTTTAAAAAAAAGGAGAAAACCTATTACCACCGCCCATGAACACCTGCAATACTAGAGGCATAGCAGATGCGTTGTGGGCCTTAGAGTCCCCCCCCCCCAAGAATTCAGAGAGGGCCGTGTGTGGGTATGTTAGACTCCTACTTCATGCCGGTATTCTGTGAGGTTATGGTACTTCCCCGGTCGAGCGAGCCCATTCATGGAACAACAAAAGCTGATGCGTAGCTCTACCACTGACCTTCTGGTCTTCTCGTCAAATTGGACATTTGTCATGGTAAAAAAGGATGAAAATGATATCAGCTAAAAAAATAAAACAAAAAACATAACTAGTACACTTATGATATAAAAAAATATATGCAACTGATGGGCCAGCACAAGGTTTCTTGCACAACAAAATTATACTTTAATTTTTGTTCAGTATGTAACTGTAAAATTTTATCAATTACCTTATTGGTGGATTCTCATTTGATACAGAAATAGAAATAAGTTTCAAAATCATAAACTAATACTAGGTAAAATAAAATACAAATATTTTTTTTTTACCTTGCTCATCTTCAATGTCATCAACTAATGGCTCTTTTGCTTCCTCCTTCAGCTGATTATTTAGCAACTGAACTTCTTTTTCTATGTCATCTTTTTTTGGAGGCTGTTCTTCTTCATCTTCCATTGTTCTTTCAATTTCTGTTTTAACTGGAACATCAGTTTTTTTAGCAACAGCTGTCTGTTCTATTTTGTTTTGTACTTCTCCCATAGGCTGACTTGAGTTTTCATTTTCCTGATTAAGATTTATACCAGATATCTGAATGTTTGATGTGGTTTGAACAGCTTTATTCAGTGTGTTGGCTTGAATTGTTTTTTCAGAATTAGTTAATGCAATCTCAGTATGTCCTGGAAACTTTATCTCTGAATTAGATTTCAAATCATGACTTTTATTACTTGAAGGAATGGTGTTGCTTGGAGCAGAAATAGTATTTGTATCTTTAGTAACTGCTCCATTATGGTCTACAGCATTAACTGCAGGCTTTGTTGATTTGTCATGCATTGAAGGAGTACTTGTTTGAGCATTTATTATTTCTGATCCCCATTTATAATATTTGCAAAAAATGTTAGAATCCTCGCTCAACAAGTCTGGAACATCGCACACTTTTTGGCATTGCACATGATTCCTAAAAACTGTTTCAGCTGTAATCTTATATAATGGAAATGCACTGGAATTACTAAATTTCCATGTTTCTGCATTGTTGCACAATAAATCAACTGTAATTGTTTTGTGTAAATCATTTACAAAATTATCTTGCAACACTAATTTTGAGTTACTAATTGCTTCACAGAGTTGATTATTCATATCGTAAAATATCAAGCACTGCATTTGTTTTCCATTAAAAGGTGGCACTGCCACATTGCAATCTTGTAATCTATCTTCAATCTGAGACACAAGAAGCCGACTTCCACAGCGATTTGCAAGATCTTTTAATGAATTAGCTAATGGCTGAACTGTGACTATAGGATTTCCTAAACTACGGTAGAACGAATCAATCAAAAACATCATAATAATAAAACGAAACATTCTGAATTTGTTTCGAATAAATATTTATACAAACACAAAAATTCAACAAGATCTCTAGCTCAACACGTAATGCAAGAGTCCAAGAATGCAAGGACTAAGAAATAAAGCCAAAGCTTTAATTTTGACTTTTCACCTTTAACACTCGTGAAGTTGACAATTGACATTGACATAATTGACAAATGTCCTTTGTGATGTCACAGCTTGTAGAGGAATCCTGTATGGATTTCAACACAAACTAAAATATTTATTCGCCTAGGTAATTTATAAAAATATTGTACTATAGAGTCAGAAATTTATGAAATCAACTTAAAAGGGCGGGTTTACTTCTTATTTGACACAGCACAATGATTTTCGTTAATTATACACTAGATGGCGATGATGTCGGTAAGCCCAAACAGTACAGAAAGGTAGGAATGAGCATTACCGATGTAAGCAATCGATTATGTATTCTACTAATCGATCACAGTTAAGTATAAAATAATGCATTATTATTTGCTAAAAATTCAAACTATTACTTATCCATATTTAAAACTGGCGCGAATAATGTTATAATGTAGGAAAATGGGATAAGTATGCTCCTCATTTACAAAGAACCTCGTACCTAATGGCCTAAAGAATTTTTTGCATTTTTTTCTTTATCGATGCAGGCTGGTTTCCTTTTTGTTATTCACTTCTTGTGATAATATAACACGGCACTCGGAAATTAACGTTCTTTAAGTAGCGAATACTATTGTAATTATTTAAATTAATTCTCTTTTTTAAAAAGTGTATGGCGCCGGCGTCGATTAACTTCATACATTGTTGCGTTGTATTCCATTCTTATTAAAGTAAAGCTGGAACCTAAAGGTAGAGGATGAGGTCAAGCTATGAATATGGTGAGGATAGTAGGAAATGTTGGTATATATTGTGGGTTATGATATTAAAATTAATAGAAATATACATCATAACAGGTTTGCGTCAACAAAAGCATTAGCATGTAAAAAAGGATAAAAGTAAAGATTGTATGTATTTTGTATTTTACATATTATACGCCTTGATCTTGTGGAGTCGACTTCATATTTCAGAAACCAGTGAACCTGTGACGTGGTCTGCTAATCCGACCCACTCGTACGAAGACCGTATTCAAACGCACGAGTGCATTCCACACGCAGACCGTATTCGAACGAGTGAGGCTTCCCGACACGCCGACCGTATTCTAGCATGTCGAGGCTTAACAGTACGCTGATCGTAACCACACGTACTGAGGCATCTCAACATGCAGAGCGAATCATACATGTGAGGAATACCATACGAATAGAGTAACTTTGAACACGTGAGCCTCACTTACCCTGAAAAAAATGCAGCACATGTCTCAGGGCTCCACTTACCCCGCCACGGCACCGTATACTGTGCAGCAGCTTGTGTAGTCTTACCGTAACTGCTACTAAACAGACGTAGAGCATAAGGTCCTCTAGGCAGGACTTCAATTACCTAATGCGGACCGCGCATTCCGGTTTCAATTTTACCTGTCGACTGAGAATTGATAAGGAACACGAGGTCGCCAATACCGAACCGACGTGGTGCATCGCCGTTGCACAACCATGTCATCTTGTCTGGCCTGGGCACTTTGCAATAGTTTTCGGGT
Source organism: Sericinus montela (assembly GCA_029286605.1). Lineage (NCBI taxonomy): Eukaryota > Metazoa > Arthropoda > Insecta > Lepidoptera > Papilionidae > Sericinus > Sericinus montela. The sequence continues at coordinate 10,244,125 of JAGSMR010000015.1, forward strand.
TCTACTCCTTGTGACATCATGAAGAGTATCTCTATTACGTGTTGAACTCTCGACTGCTACATGACGTATTAGTGCTTGAATAACGGGAACTGTGGGCTCTGTGCCTGTAAGGAGATTTAAAAGGGATACTTGCGTGGTCTTCTGTTTTATGATATTCAGCAGTAGTAGCAGTTTACACTAAGTCTCCGACCACTGTAGGTTTTTGTGGTTCGCTAGTATGCGTAACATATTGAGTACTGTCCGCATGTACATTTCTGCTTGAGCATTCTGACCTTGTTACTTGGCTATGTTTTTTATGCTCAACGACTCTGTCATCACCATCGTCGCGGGACCTTCGAGTAGTATGCTTAAATTCATTACGCGTATCCTTAGAAAAACACCTCCGGGGACTAGGCGTTCTCATACTTCTCATTATCGCTGTATCAAATTAGCAACTTATCACACAAAATAATAAAAAAAACAATTAAGTAAGCAGTAATTGTAGGAAAAACAAAATTCCAATTCGAAAGATAGCTATCTATTTGTTGCTAAACTTTAAGAGTAATTTATTGTTACTGTGGGCTTATAGGTCTTTTATCCCACTTCTGATATTATAAACCAGAAGTGGAATTAATTTTTTAAAAAGAAAAATTAACATTTAATATCTATTTGACAATAATTCAAGCCACGGATGCGTCCGTCACGTCCAAGCGCTACCGTGCGAAAGCCTCTGCGCCGCTGTCTCCGTTGCCGCTCACCCCACCGATCGTACGATCGCTTACGTCACGATGGCGTGATGTTAGGCTCCGCCTCCTTACTAATTTTCTCTGATATTCTCTAACAATATATAAATATCTCTATAATATTTAATGTTATCAGAATAGCCTAGCGCTAACTTAAGGACTTTTAAGAGACAACACGATACAGCCGTATGCTTAAACAAATAAAATAATTGGTAAACGGCATTTTGAGCTAAAACCTACAGGTGGAATCTAAAGATGAACCTTTTTTCCGTGCCTGAATTATGTTAAAATCAATTGCAAAGATAAGGGGGCGGCAAATTTGGATTCCGCACCGGATGTTTGTGACTTACGCTGTGATGTTTTATGTTATGTAGCATATATCATATCCATCGATTGTCATTTTTAATCTAGTTCTAATATCGTTTGGTAGTGAATTTCCTCTAAAGGAGAAGAAATAGGCGAAAGGAAATCCATTGGTATATTTAACGTCACCCTGTCTTACACCATTTTCCAATTAGATAGGTTTCGTGCTCTGGTTCTGTACTCGGATACATAACACATCGTAGCCTCATTATACAAGCAACTCAATACTTCGATATATCGGTAGTCTATATGGCTTCGCTGAAGAGACTGTTGCACCGGCCATATTTCGATCGAATCGAAGGCTTTCCCATAGTCCACATACGCCTGACACAATGGGTAATTATACTCTTCATTCTTCTGTATAATCTGGCGTAGATTATGTGAGATATATGTGGTCTATGGCCTTTTCAAAACCGGCTTTTTAGAGAGGCTGGAAGTCGTCAAGGCAGTTTGCTAGACGATTCGTGATGACTCTCGAAAACAGTAGGTTCATAGACGCGGCTTAGAAGCGCTATAGGTATATAGTTCTTCAATAGGCAGTTGTCCCCTTTCTTGAAGAAGAGGACCACGACGCTTCTACTCCACGCTTTCGGCGTAGCACCGCCATGGATGACGGAATTAAAAAGCTTCTGAAAGACTACTAGTACCGGTTTTCCACCCGCTTTCAGAAGCACAGCCGTAATTCCGTCTTCACCCGGCGGCTTGCCGTTTTTAAGCTGTTTGAGAGCCATCCTAATCTCGCTCAGACTGACGTCCGAGATATCATCGGATTAATGTAGGGTAAGCTTGGCTCTTGGGTCGCTACTCACACTAGAGTGTGGTTTGAACGACCATGTGTACAGCTGTCCATAAAGTCTATCGATCTCATTCAAAATCTCAGCTCTAGTGAAAATACCTACACCTTTTCGGTATTCAACTTAGTCAGTTGGCTCTTTTCGATAGACAGATCTTTGGCGAAGACTTTGGAGCCCTGGTTCCGCTCGATCGCTTCTACAATACGTGTCGTATTGAATGTGCGTGTGTGTCGCCTCATAGACTTAGAGATCTATCTATACAGTTGCCGAAATGCTGACGCATCAGTTATAGACTGCAGCCTCATTTCGCGCCTAGCTTCCATTAGCTTATGAGTGATATGAGATGAGTCTTTGTGGCCTTTTTATGCGGTGGATCTTGTAAAACTTTGCCCCTACCGAATGGACAGTTTCCACTAGCCTATTTGTATTACACTTGTTATTTGTATCGTCCACTCTAGCGCAATCGTCTAGACATTCAAAGCGATTGTGCAATTCTAGCTGAAAATTTTTGGAGTTTTTGAATAAGGGCATGAGATCATCATCCAGGTCCACTTTCTGTGGGGCTTCTTCTGGAAAAAGGAGTTCATCATAAAGAATCCCTCCTTCTGTATGAAGTCGGCCAGCTGTTGTCCCCTTGGGTTCCGGTGCCCTATGCCAAAATTGCTCACTATCAGCTCATCGCCTTTTTCATGCATAGTTTCGCAATAAAATCCTCCATCAACACCATGTAGTGGGTTTTAGAGCAATGCATGGCTCGTGTAATATCCTCATATATTGCTTCCACTTCATCATCGGGGTGACTCGAGGTTGATGCGTTTACCTGTATGACCTTTAGGGAATACAGTTTGGTTATTCATTTTTATTAGTATAAGGTACGCAAGTCTACTCGACACACTCTCGATCTTGACAACGACAAACGCCGTCCAGGTGTTCATCTCCTATGATCTTCTCGTCAGTCCTCAATGTGCGTGCGTTATATGTTGCCTGGTCCAGTCGTCGGGGTTGGCAGCGCAATCTCATCCGGAGATTCTTCGCACCTCCTGCCCTGCCCTTACCTTGGCCAGGACTAGCGGGGCCGCCGGGAACTGGAGGCTATTTCTGTGTTCCTATCATTGGAGGGTTTTGCCATAGTTGCCACGCTTGGCGAGCGTGTAGGCAACCGCAGTTTTTTTTTGAAGTTGTTATACAGGAAGATGCTGCTGCCCATCTCCTGACACATAAAAATCCCTTTGTTGACTTTTATCATCTGATACTGATTTTCTTACGGCGCTGCCATACGGCACCTACAAAGTATCATTTCTAGACAAAATAAAAAGATCAAGAAACGAACCCTGTGGAACGCCCATTGATATCGTCGACCCAGAAGAGCTTGTACCATGGACTACAAATTTTTGAATTTAAACTGTGTTTTACACCGTTTTATAATAATTTTAAAAGTTTGGTGTTTAATATAATATTCCTCTTTATCTAAAACAAAGATGGAAAGAGACATCACGAACATTCCTCTGACCCCAAAGTAAGTAGACCCGAGAAAATGTAGAAAAAGTGATATTTTTTTATTTTTATTGGTATATTTTATTTATTTGCTACTCATATAAACACAATATAATAAACAGATAAATAAAAAAAAAACTAAATATGAGTACAAAGGCACAGCATATTTCAAATTGAAATTTCTTTCAGCATGCATTTTACTACCCATCCTGGGATCGAACCCGGGGCAGTGAGGATTTCTCATTAAAGTCAATAAGTAATATGGACAAAAGTCGCGCATTTGAGCTATTATTTACTATATCTCCATAAAAGAGAATGTCTGTCTGGCAAACTCAACTTCTGTCTGCATCTTTTTTCCGTAGAATAAAAAATACCGCTCGCTTTACACAACGGTAGCTATTGTTTAACTTACTGTTAACGTTGAAATAACTGCAAAAAGTTTTTTTAGTATTCATCATACCTTAGATTTAAATAAACAGTTACTAAATATTTAAATTATTTAATAGTAGAGAATTGCGTTTTTTGTACTCCTGTACGAGTATTAAAAAAATGTAGTTGTTAGAAACGGATACTAAAAAACAAGTTAAGTGTTCATCCATAGCATCCCTCCAACTCAACCAAATTAAGTTTGTTCGTAACGAATTTATGTATAGTACAATAGTGTGTATGCTTTCATTTTCTATTCTTTTCAAAAGACTTACAGGAATTTTTAATTTTTTTGGTACTGTCTTTTCGCAGCCCTCCATGTTTTAACTAAAAATAAACCATAAGAATATATTTATTTATTTATTTATCTTCACGCACAATCCCTGACGGGGTAGCCAGAGAGAACAGATCGCCAAGTGTCACGATCCCTACATACTTCTTTCGCTTCTTTCAGATTCATCATCTTCTTCATACATGCACGTTTAGGTATCCGAGTACTCTTGACCCTCCTCTCTTCGAGCAATTTGCTCACATGGTCTTCGAAAGTTAATCTCGGTCTACCTCGACACCTTTTAATATTAACTTTCGCGCTATATATTTTCTTCACCATTCGGTCTTCACTCATTCGCTCAACGTGCCCAAACCATCGAAGCACGCCCTTATCCATTTTTGAGACAAGGTCATCTTTCAAACCTGCCATATTGCGAATCTCTTCGTTTCGCTTTCGGTCGGCCATGGTAAGGCCGCACATTTTACGAAGAGATCGCATCTCCACTGCATTCAACCTACTTTTATGCTTCTTCTGGCATACCCAGGTTTCGCTGCCATATAACAAAGTCGGTACCAACACTGCGTTATGTATTGCAAGGCGTGCACTTTTCACAACGCCTTGCCTTTTGATTAACGCAGTCAGGGCACCATTGACTTTGTTCCCGGCAGCGACACGCCTGTCCACATCTAAATCACATCTTCCATCCCGGCTAAACGCACTCCCCAAGTATACAATTTCATTCACCTGTTCTAGACATTCCTGATTTACCCAAATTTCGCACTTCGTTCTTTCTTCGTCCCTTTCAAATACCAGAACCTTAGTTTTATTAGCATTCAAACGGAGACCATTAATTTCACATTCTTCTTTCATACACGTGACTAATGCCTGCAGTTCTGCCTCTGATGGTGCAATAAACACTGCATCATCAGCATAAAGCAGACAATTTGCTTTTATGTCACCCAATTTCACACCCAAACAGCTATCTTTCAGCTTCTGTAAACAGCTGTCGAGATACAGTATGAACAGCCAGGGAGACATGACACAACCCTGTTTTACGCCCGTTTGGACGCTAAACATGGGTGACAGATCATGCCCTACCCACACACAGGCTTTACAGTCACAGTAAAGTGACTGCACAGCCCTTAGCAATCGACCATCCACACCATACCCCGGCAACAGTTCCCACATTTTCTTCCTTACAACCTTATCAAATGCTTTCTCAAGATCCACAAAAGCACAGAAAATCTTCTGGTTAGCAGTCAAAAGCTTCTCCGTGATCATGCGGAGAGAAAACATTTGATCCGTGCATCCTCTTCCAGGTCTAAATCCGCATTGTGCCTCCCATAGAAATCATTCCGATTTATCTTGCATCCTACGTGTCAAAACCTTCGAGTAAACTTTACTTGCTAAACTGGTCAAGCTGATCGCCCGATAGCACCCGCAGCCATAATGTGAACCTTTACCTTTATATAAAGGCACAATGACCGCGGATCGCCAATCATCCGGAACAGCCCCCGTTCGCCAGCACAAATTGCACAGCAGATAAAAGCTGTCCCAGATGCGTGGCCCACCATACTTGACCATTTCAGCAGTAACTCTGTCTAGTCCCGCAGCCTTACCACATTTCAAATTTCTAATCGCACATTCAATCTCTTTCATACTGATGTTCTCATCATCATCGAGGTCCGAGTCTGGCGTACCAGTCACGGCATCACCCCCGGATCCCTCACTAAGATCATCACACGCATACATCTCTCTATAAAATTCGCTCCATCGCTGCATGACGTCCGATTTTTCTGAGAGGACGTCGTTGGTTCCCGAAAGCACTTTATTCATTCTTAAGGCTGTCGCACCACTCCGGGTCCTTCCAACCTCTTTCTAGAAGAGTTTGGAGTTCTCCTTGAAGTTGTGCGACAACCTTTCGTCCGCTTCCATTCTACTCCTTTCACTTCCTCAATCAATGCTTTCGTGTGAACTTTCTGGAGCTTATATCTTTCTTTCCTCTTCTCTCTCATATCCTTATCATTACTAGAGGCCAAGTAGTCTAACCATGCTTTCTTCTTCTTATTTACAGCTTCTTTCACTTCTTCATTCCACCATGCATCACCCTTTTTACTGCTACCTCTTTTCACAGTTCCACACACGTCTTCCGCTGCACTAACCATTCCATCTCTAAGGCTCTGCCATATTTCTTCCACACATTCTTTCCTGACATCGATGCTGTCCAGCTTTTCGGCTACCCTTGCTTGATATTTATCCCTAGTGTCCGCTTCCTGAAGCTTCCAGCTTCGTATGCTACCGACCGACTGTGGTTCTGGTATCGCCGTCCGGTGGCGCCAACCCGCGAACAGACCCCTAAATCTAGTAATCACTAGATAGTGATCCGTTCCCAGGTCAGCACCCCGGAACACTCGCGTATCCATCACCTGTTTTCGCAGTCGGTCATCCACTAGGAATAAATCGATCATACTTCTCTTATTCTCTCTTGTTCTAGTATACATATGGATTTTCTTGTGACTAAACATAGTGTTTGTCACAAGAAGACCCTTTTCCTTGCATACATCCAGTAAAAGCTTGCCAGCATCGTTAACCCTTTTATCACCAAACATTCCAGGCACCGACTCGTACCCTGGCCGAGCGGTACCAACCCATCCATTCAAATCACCACATACAACAATTCTTTCGTTTCCTCTAACCAAATCTAGAACTTCTCTTACATTCTCCCAAAACTCCTCCAGCTCAGCTCTGGACGACAAAGCTACCGGCGCATAAACAGCTAAAAGGAATAACTGCGTCAGTCCCAAGTCTCGAGTTCACAACCTTATATTCAGTCATAACATCGACCAACCGAGACGACAGCAGCACCCCCACTCCCTGGCAGACACTCTCGCTTTCCGGGACTCCGGAACATAGAGCTAACGCCCCGCCAGGGAGCTCTTCAGTACCGCTGCCCTTCCGCTTGGTCTCCGACAAACACACGATATCTAATTCTCTTTCTTTCATTATTTCAATCAACTCATCAGTCTTATCTCTCATGCCTCCTCTAACATTCCACGTGCCAACTCTGCACTCCGTCCTCCACCTTCCGCCGTGTCGGGCTGTGCGTGACGGGTGGCGGTCCCCATCGCCGCTTTGCTCGCTGGTGGGACGAACTGGTGTGCGTCGCCTTGGGGGGACGCCCTAACCCTTGTTGGCATGGGTAGGCAGCTGTGTAGAATTGCAGCCCTGAAAAGGGCTGGCAGGGGCCGCAACGAGCACGCTTCTACAATGACCCCCACTACAATGATATTGATATAAAATAGTGGTATCCGCGCATAAATGCGTTCTTTTAGTTTCTCACAATGGAGGCACGATGCTGCAGAAGTAAAATCATGCTTGAAATCTTTTCCATATTCTATTACATATTATTTCCAAATTCCATATTAATATAGTATAAGTTATAAAATTATCCATTTGTCAATTTTCATTAAAATCCGTTTAGCCATTGAAGCGGTTTGAATAAAAATATCTAAACATCGAACCGTACAAACTTTCACAATTTTTGTAATATTAATAAAATCAACTACATTGTTATTTCATAACATTTAAAGTTTTCACTTCGGTCGACAATCTCCGCTGAGGGCCAATTATTCTATTAATAACATTGAAACCCATCAAGCTCTCTTAAACAGAAATTTAAAAGGTTATCTATTCATTCACAAACAGAAAATAAAATGGTACTGCCATTCAACCTATTACTCTTTCCCTATTTAGATCATAATGTGATATTTCGACTTCAAACTTTCGATTATAATAATTCCGTCCCTGTAAGAGAATCTTTGTACTATGAATTGTAAATTCGCTAAAATTTTATTCATAACATGTAAAAATATGTTAAAATCTAGACTTATAGATATCACATGAGCCCTTTACGTTAAGTATCTTTATCTTTAGGGCTCTTAATTTATTCAGGCGTACTAAATATAAGTAGAATACAAAACTTTAAACTCATTGTACCATTGGTCAGGGTAGACGATTTAATGTAATAATAAAACAGTTGGCTAAAATAAATAGAAAATTAAAACGAAGGGAATATAGACATAAGTGCAACAATTAATTAAAAATATTTGAATAAGAATATTTTTATTTAATTTTAATGTCACGATAGCCGAGTGGTTGGGTGGTCGGAATTTCGAGTCAGGAGACCCGAGTTCGATCCCCAGGTGGCGGTCTCGTACCAATGAGTTTTTCAAAAACTTATAAGTTATATCGATGGCTTGGACATATAGATGGCCAACCACGACCTGCCGCGTTGTCCCGAAAATATCTTCAGTAGAAGGTGCTTCGAAGGGACTTTATTGTTTAGACTAGACCTTTGTCTACCCCTGTGGGAATTGCGTAAAGATATTTATTTATTTATTTAACTTCATACATGTAAGAATGTAAAGGCGGACTTAATGCCTGAAGCATTCTCTACCAGTCAACCTTTGGGTGATGCAGAAATGAAAAGAAGTAGGTGAAGGTGATGAGTGTGATAGTAATGAAAACTTTAATACAAATAAATATAAACAACATAAGCATGAATATATAAATATTATATACATAACCGTACATAAATCTACTCATATACAAATATTCATATATTTTCATACATATATATAGATGCATATTAATATATACTTACACAGAAACAGTTGTCAAGAAGATTATGCCATAGCTTTAAGAAAGTGATCTTTTACCTTCATCTTGAAAGCATAGTGACTTTTAGACGTCCTGATATCGAGAGGCAACGCGTTCCAAAGCAAGACGGATTGAACGGAAAAGGATGAATGAACAAAGTCAGAGCTGTGGAGAGAGCAATGAAGTTGGAGATTGTTTATTGACCGAAGGTTTCTGACATGGTTAGAGCAAAGGAATTGAAATTAGGAGGACAAGTAAGAGGGAGCAGTTGGAGATGTAAGGATAGAGGAAAGGATTGTGAGAGCGCGCAAATTATGATGCTGGCGAATGGGCAACCGCTTGAGTTTTGAGCGATAAGTAGATACAAGATCATACTTGCGAAGATTAAAAATGAATCGAATGTAGTTATTGAGAAGACAGTCGTATTTATCAAGAAGATCTCCATTCAGGTCAAAATAACACACATCGCCATAGTCGATAAGGGTGAAAATTAAGGTTTGAACCAAATCGTTTTGGTCCTGGACGGGAGAAAGTTTATTAAACGATTGAGTGTACGAAGAATACCGGTAACTTTTTGGCAGACAACAGTGGTAAAGCCTCTTAAAGATATAGGCTCTTTTCTTGAAGGTCCCTAAGTCGTATCGGTCCGGAAAAACCGCTGACGGCAGCACATTCCATAAAGTGCAAGTGCGTGGCAGAAAATTCCGCGAAAAACGCAGTGTGGTGGAATGCCAAGCATCAAGATGGTGTTGATGGAATTTTTGGCTACGCCGTAAGGTATGATGGTGAAATTCAGCGGCTGGGATTAATCCGAACAATAATAATATATAATCTATAACTGAGATCTCCTTTTTTGATGATCTCCTCCTTGCAGAAGAGGACTATATTTGATTGAATTGATTGTATTATTTAATTTGACTTTAGACAGTCTGCAGTCTGGTATCATAGTTTAGCTCGGCATTAGATAAAGCACATTTTCTCGCAAACAGAACACTATTTACTTCCGAGCATTATGCTTTATGCTTCCACGCATTCCAAGAAACTAAAACTAAAAAAACCTTTATCTCAATTGTTACAGAACCAACTCGTATTTTCCACGATACCGATTTTAGAATAATCTAAACAAATTACTCCTTTCGACTTTAATTTCACGACAGCTTATTTGGGCCAACTTAACTGACGGTTATTCTGTCACCGTAATAGTTAATAATTAATAAAGTTAAGTTACGTTAACGTTTACGTTTGCCGGAACTAACTATGTCAATGGGACGTGTCGAAGACCTCGTTCCACCCTGACTGAGATGAAACATACCCGTGACCACAGGTGAAGCAACAGCAAGTTTCGATTACTTTAAAAACTTGTTGTTGTGAGATAAAATGTTGCGTGATAAAATTTGTGAAGTTTTTTTTATTTATTTAAATATCTAATAATACTGTACATTTTTTAGATTTTGACTTTTACTTGATTGTCTGATTTTTCAGATTTTATTTAGTTTTCTGTATTTTTAATATGAGATGTTATTTAGGTTAAATGTTTCAGGTTTCAGTATAATAATCTAAAACTTGCAGTATACATGACTAATCTAGGTTAAACGTTACACTAATGACCGACTATTCACAAGGGAAACTTCTAAGCGAAATGCGACGCTAAGATTTTCTTAACATTCATTTCGCTTTACAAACCATAAACTCTTTCTTTAAAATACTTGTTTGATCAACCAAAAGTCTAGGTGCAGTTGAATTGAGTCACTAGTATGGACCTTTAAAAATTCCTAGTTCATTATTTCATAGAGAATGAGTCCCAATCTGCTTTTGGTTCCGAATTTTTTCTTAAAAATGCATGTGTGAGGAGTGGGGGAAAAGTTGGCGGAATGTAGGATATGGAATAAAAAAGCAAAACTAAGTTATTTGCAATTATTTCTAAAATATTTTCTTTTTCCTCACTTTACGAGTAAATTTACTTACGTCTTAAAATAATATTTTGTCTTATCATGAAGAATAGGCTGAAATAGCGATTTTCACTACAACATTGCGAGAAAATTTGTAACAACATCAACTTAATAGTACTATAAACATGTTTAAAAAAAAGTTTTTTTTAAAAATTGTTTGAGTTAGCACGCCAATTATTTCTGCAAGCAATGAAGAACTTTAAATATATTTTTATACTTTATTATCGGCGACGGGCTCAGCACCTGTCACGTTGTCCCGAAAATATCTTCGGTGGAAGGTGGGTCAAAGGGACTTAATTGTCTAGACTTGACCTCTGTCTACCCCTGTATTGGGAATTGCGTGAAGATATTTTTTTTTATTTTATATTTATAAAACTTTATGATTTTTTCAAGTTTCTCCAGGTCATGGTTATTTTGCCACTGTTTTACCACAACAAGTGTAAACACAAATAGAAGATATATCTTCCAAATCTATTTATAGACATTTTCCTGGATTGGTAAGCTCCGTAACGTATTTTTTCATACATTTCCCAATACGGGGGTAGTCAGAGGTCTACTATTTAAGTCCTATCGACTCATATTTCATCGGAGCTTATTTTGGAACAACGTGACAGGAGGTCAGTTGTCTTTAAGTCCAAGCCAAAAAGCCAAAATTTACATAAGTTATTTTTAAAAAAAAGAACCCTACCACCTTTGGATGGAACTCTGTATTGTTTGGAATTAATAAATAAATATTTAGGTAGATTGTAACATACATTGCTCTCATACATTCCTAAGTAAACAACTAAAGCACTTTTGTTATGGAATCGGAAACAACGTAGACAATCACCCAGGCCCGAGAAGATGTCCCGTCCGGAAATTGAATCCGGAACCTCTGTGATGGCGTCAAAAACTCGTCCACTGAGTTCTTCAATTCCGGGTATATTTCATTTCTAATAATAAGTTCGTAATTTTTTTGTTTTAATTGTTTGTGATATTGATAACTTCACTGTATTATGGTTACCGGGAACAAAGTCATCGATGATCGATGAAGATGATCTTATAACAATAATATATAACGGCATGCTTCGACGGTATGCGTACGTTGAACGAAGGGGTGAAGATTGAATGTTGATGAAAATATACAGCACGAAAGGTAGCAATAAAAAGGATCGAGGTAAAAATCAAAGTAAGGCAAGAATCCGTCACTTGTCAATCTGTTCTATATATAAATAAATAATAAATATAAATATCTTCACGCAATTCCCAATACAGGGGTAGACAGAGGTCTAGTCTAGACATTTTAAGTCCCTTCGACCCACCTTCCACCGAAGATATTTTCGGGACAACGTGACAGGTGGTGAGCCCGTCGGCGTCTTTATGACCAAGCCAACGATATAATTCGTACATAAGTTTTTAGAAAAACCCATGGTTACGGCCACTTGAAGATCGAACTCGGGTCTCTTGACTCGAAATTTCGACCACCCAACCACTCGGCTATCGTGACTTAATATAATAAATTGCTTAATTAAAATAATAGTGCTATTGTTCTATATATGATTATAAAAATATCTTCACGCCGTTCCCAATACAGGGGTTGACAGAGGTCTAGTCTAGACATTTTAAGTCCCTTCGACCCACCTTCCACCGAAGATATTTTCGGGACAACGTGACAGGTGGTGAGCCCGTCGGCGTCTTTATGACCAAGCCAACGATATAATTCGTACATAAGTTTTTAGAAAAACCCATGGTTACGGCCACTTGAGGATCGAACTCGGGTCTCTTGACTCGAAATTTCGACCACCCAACCACTCGGCTATCGTGACTTAATATAATAAATTGCTTAATTAAAATAATAGTGCTATTGTTCTATATATGATTATAAAAATATCTTCACGCCGTTCCCAATACAGGGGTTGACAGAGGTCTAGACAATGAAGTCGTTTCGACCCATCTTTTACCGAAGACTTTTTTGGGACAACGTAACAGGTGACGCCTCTCGCCGACTTTATTTCCAAATAATAAATCGTAGATAAGTTTTTGAAAAACCCATTGGTCAACCCTTGGGGGCCGAACTCGGGTCTCTGGACTCGAATTTCGATCACCCAACCACTCGACTATCGTGACTACTATAACAATACTATTATGTAGCAAAGTTATATTTTAATTATAAACAACAATAGTGGAAAGGATTAGTGAGTACGGTGGTTTCCTATTAGTGACGCCCCTTTTGATCACTCTCAGTCCTGAGTCTCAGTCGGCTTTGAATTTCGTACTCGGACATTCTATTAGATATTGTTCGGTGTACGTTTATACCCAGAATGTTGCACTACATAAGATATCTTCACCCATTTAATCCTCAGAATAAGTTTTATTTATCAATTAAGTTAGTTAAGAATAAATACTTCGGGGTATTAATTATCTTGAAACGTGCACAATTATGTAGAAGGCCTACAAAACCTACAAGCTTATTTGAGTCACGCGTGTCTTTTATGTGCAATACTCCTAGCCTAATTCAAATGATATCATCATTCTACAGTGTCAGTAAATCGCTGCTATTTGCGTGTGTTTACGTTTAATTAAAATACACCATTAATGTGTTTAGAAACTTTACACCAAGCGTTAAATGAGTTTAATAATGTTGAATAGTTTATGGGGTTGCCGTAAAGGCATATGAATAGCTTAGTCGATCTGTTTAATTCCATTATTGAGCTGTTTTATATGATTATCACGTTGTTAGTCATAATAATAGAAATATTGTGATTATTCAGTGCATAAATGCTATTCATAGTAACTGAAAAAAAGATCTCATCCCAAAGTTATGCTTTAGTGTATTTTAATTGAGCAATATGTATAATAATAAAATACTTCTTCAGATAATAACTAGTGTCAAAAAATTAGTAGTATATTTTTAAGTCTGATGCTAATATATCTTTTAAGTTGTAATATATCTATTATTGAGTTGGGACCAAACATGTGTTTATCGTAATTAACTAGGAAATTGCCACTTATATTAATTCGTTTATAAACTTATAAATATTATACAAATTGTTTATTTTTTAACGAAATCAAAAACTATCGGAATCGGACAACTCTGTGAAAATACATATTGAATCAAAACTTGAATATTGTAAAGAAAAAAACAATTCATCGCATCCCGCCATTATCATTTGGCTTTTTAAATTTAAGAACAAATTAACGTACAACTTAAAAACCACCGTGTTTTTCAACCATTGAAGATTGTTTAATAAGGTTATAAAATTTTGTATTTGTACATTGTTTAGTGTTATAATACGAGAAATGTGTTCTTCAAAATTTCGTGAACTATTTTTATATCGCTATCATTTGTCTTTTTATATACGTATAAAAATTAAAATAATTATTAATTTGCACCGTACTCATACGTATTAATCATTCATTTTTTTCTTTTAAATCACTAAAAGCTTATTTTAACCCTTTGAGTCTCTTTGAATCGAAGTTAAGAGCACTCTCAGGTCTGTGTCGGTTTGTACGAATTTCATTTTCGAAATGGAAAGCATGGCGGCGGAAATGTTCACGTTAATTTAAATGGACGTAGAATAAGGTAGCATTGAAGTATGTAGATACACAAATGCTGCATGTATCAAAAATTCAAATTGACTAATAAATCATAATAAATGTTGAATAAGTTATTTTTTTATGAATTTTTAATGTTAATGGATACGAATAACACCATTTACATTGATCTGATCCCGAAGTAAGTACTTAAGCACTTTTAGTATGGAATCAGAAACAAATGAAGGTAGCACAAACACCCAGGCCAAATAAATATTGTAAAGAAAAAACAATTCATCGCATCCCGCCATTATCATTTGGCTTTTTAAATTTAAGAACAAATTAACGTACAACTTAAAAACCATCGTGTTTTTCAACAATTGAAGATTGTTTAATAAGGTTATAAAATTTTGTATTTGTACATTGTTTAGTGTTATAATACGTGAAATGTGTTCTTCAAAATTTCGTGAACTATTTTTATATCGCTATCATTTGTCTTTTTATATACGTATAAAAATTAAAATAATTATTAATTTGCACCGTACTCATACGTATTAATCATTCATTTTTTTCTTTTAAATCACTAAAAGCTTATTTTAACCCTTTGAGTCTCTTTGAATCGAAGTTAAGAGCACTCTCAGGTCTGTGTCGGTTTGTACGAATTTCATTTTCGAAATGGAAAGCATGGCGGCGGAAATGTTCACGTTAATTTAAATGGACGTAGAATAAGGTAGCATTGAAGTATGTAGATACACAAATGCTGCATGTATCAAAAATTCAAATTGACTAATAAATCATAATAAATGTTGAATAAGTTATTTTTTTATGAATTTTTACTGTTAATGGATACGAATAACACCATTTACATTGATCTGATCCCGAAGTAAGTACTTAAGCACTATACTTAAGCACTTCCATACTTTAGTATGGAATCAGAAACAAATGAAGGTAGCACAAACACCCAGGCCAAATAAATGTTATTAAATTAATTTTAATTATGAAGTCACGATAGTTGAGTGGTTGGGTGATAGGAATTCGAGTCTTTTGACTCGGTCTTTTGACCCGAGTCCAATTCCCTGATAGGAGGCTCGTGCCAATTTATTTCATCAAAAAGTCCCCCCGTGACCACGGATGCTGTAAAACATCCGAAACGTCGGGAAATAAAAATAAAAATAGTTTGTAAAAACTATTTAAAAACGCGATGAAATCCAAAAATTGTTTTATTTTATATCATCAAAAACTTATATACAATTACATAGGTGGCTTGGATATTAAGACGGCGAAAAAAATTTTATAAATTAATATAAAATAAATTAGGTACCAAACGCTAAACGAGTTGCTTTAATCCAACACTCTTGTTGTTAATTTTTGTACTTGATACTTCCTACAAAACTTTAAGCATAAAGCAAACTAAAATCAAAAACAGTGGAATTTATAATGTATATACAGATTATGAATCGACCACTAGTTTAATAATTAAGCTTCATTTAAAACACTTACAAATTAATAATCACGTTATCAAGCTTATACTAATCCCCTTTTTTGCTTCTATTTATCAACCGGGATTAAGTGTAGCTTTTACGTTTACTAGGGTATATTGAAAGATTAAATACTCAGATAATTAAATACACTTCGTAAACGAATTTGTTGCTTAGCGTTAGCATTTAAATCTTAATAACTTGTACAATCAAAACGCTGGTAAGCAAGATCAGGAATGGCAAATGTTTATATAAAGCGGCTTTTTGACACGAGCTTTCATGTTACTCTATTATTTAGTTATACAAACAGTAGTCTTTGTAGACTTAATCTTTTGTTCTGTTAATGCAACCTTTAACTTACTTTTTGGAAAACAATGGATTGTGAAACATTGTGCTAGGTTGTTATATTTTTATTGAAAGGGTAAAACAAGAAACATAAGAACAACTAAGTTTTAGATAATCGGGCAGTCTTCCTGCTGCTCGCATAGGCTACCTCATCTTTTCTGACTAACAATTTTTAAATAATTCTCTACAAGTTTTATCGTGGTTGTTGGAGGTCATCGCTAATCATCAGGTGAGGTGTGGGATTGTTTAAAATTATATAAAGCTTTTGTTTTCCCGCGGTTTCGTCGGCACAACCTAAAGCATTACTGCACTTTATGAAATTTTATGTAGTTTCTCTGACATACAAAACAAATGAAAATAAGTTACATTAAGGGTACATGAGGTGATTCCCTTCCGTAAGAAAGCATTAATCATAATCGCTGTGGCAGTGTTAAATTCAAAAATAAAAATAAACTATTAGCCTACATGCTAAAATATTTATGAAAACAAAATAATTTAAAATAACGAAAAATTTGGTCCAATTTACGCTACGCGTAACTGCAAACTATTTTATTTATTTATTTATCTTCACGCACAATCCCTGACGGGGTAGCCAGAGAGAACAGATCGCCAAGTGTCACGATCCCTACATACTTCTTTCGCTTCTTTCAGATTCATCATCTTCTTCATACATGCACGTCTAGGTATCCGAGTACTCTTGACCCTCCTCTCTTCGAGCAATTTGCTCACATGGTCTTCGAAAGTTAATCTCGGTCTACCTCGACACCTTTTAATATTAACTTTCGCGCTATATATTTTCTTCACCATTCGGTCTTCACTCATTCGCTCAACGTGCCCAAACCATCGAAGCACGCCCTTATCCATTTTTGAGACAAGGTCATCTTTCAAACCTGCCACATTGCGAATCTCTTCGTTTCACTTTCGGTCGGCCATGGTAAGGCCGCACATTTTACGAATAGATCGCATCTCCACTGCATTCAACCTGCTTTTATGCTTCTTCTGGCATACCCAGGTTTCGCTGCCATATAACAAAGTCGGTACCAACACTGCGTTATGTATTGCAAGGCGTGCACTTTTCACAACGCCTTGCCTTTTGATTAACGCAGCCAGGGCACCATTGACTTTGTTCCCGGCAGCGACACGCCTGTCCACATCTAAATCACATCTTCCATCCCGGCTAAACGCACTCCCCAAGTATACAATTTCATTCACCTGTTCTAGACATTCCTGATTTACCCAAATTTCGCACTTCGTTCTTTCTTCGTCCCTTTCAAATACCAGGACCTTAGTTTTATTAGCATTCAAACGGAGACCATTAATTTCATTCTTCTTCATACACGTGACTAATGCCTGCAGTTCTGCCTCTGATGGTGCTATAAGCACTGCATCATCAGCATAAAGCAGACAATTTACTTTTATGTCACCCAATTTCACACCCAAACAGCTATCTTTCAGCTTCTGTAAACAGCTGTCGAGATACAGTATGAATAGCCAGAAAGACATGACACAACCCTGTTTTACGCCCGTTTTGACGCTTAACATGGGTGACAGGTCCTGCCCTACCCGCACACAGGCTTTACAGTCACAGTAAAGTGACTGCACAGCCCTTAGCAATCCACCATCCACACCATACCCCGGCAACGGTTCCCACATTTTCTTCCTTACAACCTTATCAAATGCTTTCTCAAGATCCACAAAAGCACAGAAAATCTTCTGGTTAGCAGCCAGAAGCTTCTCCGTGATCATGCGGAGAGAAAACATTTGATACGTGCATCCTCTTCCAGGTCTAAATCCGCATTGTGCCTCCCATAGAAATCTTTCCGATTTATCTTGCATCCTACGTGTCAAAACCTTCGAGTAAACTTTACTTGCTAAACTGGTCAAGCTGATCGCCCGATAGCACCCGCAGTCATAATGTGAACCTTTACCTTTATATAAAGGCACAATGACCGCGGATCGCCAATCATCCGGAACGGGGGCTCCGTTCGCCAGCACAAATTGCACAGCAGATGAAAGCTGTCCCAGACGCGTGGCCCACCATACTTGACCATTTCAGCAGTAACTCTGTCTAGTCCCGCAGCCTTACCACATTTCAAACTTCTAATCGCACATTCAATCTCTTTCATACTGATGACCTCAGTGTCATCGAGGTCCGAGTCTGGCGTACCAGTCACGGCGTCACCCCCGGATCCCTCACTAAGATCATCACACGCATACATCTCTCTATAAAATTCGCTCCATCGCTGCATGACGTCCGATTTTTCTGAGAGGACGTCATTGGTTCCCGAAAGCACTTTATTCATTCTTAAGGCTGTCGCACCACTCCGGGTCCTTCCAACCTCTTTCCAGAAGAGTTTGGAGTTCTCCTTGAAGTTGTGCGACAACCTTTCGTCCGCTTCCATTCTACTCCTTTCACTTCCTCAATCAATGCTTTCGTGTGAACTTTCTGGAGCTTATATCTTTCTTTCCTCTTCTCTCTCATATCCTTATCATTACTAGAGGCCAAGTAGTCTAACCATGCTTTCTTCTTCTTATTTACAGCTTCTTTCACTTCGTCATTCCACCATGCATCACCCTTTTTACTACTACCTCTTTTCACAGTTCCACACACGTCTTCCGCTGCACTAACCATTCCATCTCTAAGGCTCTGCCATATTTCTTCCACACATTCTTTCCTAACACCAATGCTGTCCAGCTTTTCGGCTACCCTTGCTTGATATTTATTCCTAGTGTCCGCTTCCTGAAGCTTCCAGCTTCGGATGCTACCGACCGACTGTGGTTCTGGTATCGCCGTCCGGTGGCGCCAACCCGCGAACAGACCCCTAAATCTAGTAATCACTAGGTAGTGATCCGTTCCCAGGTCAGCACCTAGGAACACTCGCGTATCCATCACCTGTTTTCGCAGTCGGTCATCCACTAGGAATAAATCGATCATACTTCTCTCATTCTCTCTTGTTCTAGTATACATATGAATTTTCTTGTGACTAAACATAGTGTTTGTCACAAGAAGACCCCTTTCCTTGCATACAGCCAGTATGAGCTTGCCAGCATCGTTAACCCTTTTATCGCCAAACATTCCAAGCACCGACTCGTACCCTGGCCGAGCGGTACCAACCCATCCATTCAAATCACCACATACAACAATTCTTTCGTTTCCTCTAACCAAGTCTAGAACTTCTCTTACATTCTCCCAAAACTCCTCCAGCTCAGCTCTGGACGACGAAGCCACCGGTGCATAAACAGCCAAAAGGAATAACTTCCTCAGTCCCAATTTAAAGCGAACCCAGAGAAGTCTCGAGTTCACAACCTTATATTCAGTCATAACATCGACCAACCGAGACGACAGCAGCACCCCCACTCCCTGGCAGGCGCTCTCGCTCTCCGGGACTCCGGACCATAGAGCTAACGCCCCGCCAGGGAGCTCTTCAGTACCACTGCCCTTCCGCTTGGTCTCCGACAAACACACGACATCTAATTCTCTTTCTTTCATTATTTCAATCAACTCATTCGTCTTACCTCTCATGCCTCCTCTAACATTCCACGTGCCTACTCTGCACTCCGTCCTCCACCTTCCGCCGTGTCGGCCTGTGCGTGACGGGTGGCGGTCCCCATCGCCGCTTTGCGCGCTGCATTTCACACCAACGGGGACGAACTGGCGTGCGTCGCCTTGGGGGGACGCCCTAACCCTCGTTGGCATGGGTGCGCAGCTGTGTAGAATTGCAGCCCTGAAAAGGGCTGGCAGGGGTCGCGACGAGCACGCTTCTACAATGACCCCCTATTATACCTAATTACATAGGTGGCTTGGATATTAAGACGGCGAAAAAAATTTTATAAATTAATATAAAATAAATTAGGTACCAAACGCTAAACGAGTTGCTTTAATCCAACACTCTTGTTGTTAATTTTTGTACTTGATACTTCCTACAAAACTTTAAGCATAAAGCAAACTAAAATCAAAAACAGTGGAATTTATAATGTATATACAGATTATGAATCGACCACTAGTTTAATAATTAAGCTTCATTTAAAACACTTACAAATTAATAATCACGTTATCAAGCTTATACTAATCCCCTTTTTTGCTTCTATTTATCAACCGGGATTAAGTGTAGCTTTTACGTTTACTAGGGTATATTGAAAGATTAAATACTCAGATAATTAAATACACTTCGTAAACGAATTTGTTGCTTAGCGTTAGCATTTAAATCTTAATAACTTGTACAATCAAAACGCTGGTAAGCAAGATCAGGAATGGCAAATGTTTATATATAGCGGCTTTTTGACACGAGCTTTCATGTTACTCTATTATATAGTTATACAAACAGTAGTCTTTGTAGAATTAATCTTTTGTTCTGTTAATGCAACCTTTAACTTACTTTTTGGAAAACAATGGATTGTGAAACATTGTGCTAGGTTGTTATATTTTTATTGAAAGGGTAAAACAAGAAACATAAGAACAACTAAGTTTTAGATAATCGGGCAGTCTTCCTGCTGCTCGCATAGGCTACCTCATCTTTTCTGACTAACAATTTTTAAATAATTCTCTACAAGTTTTATCGTGGTTGTTGGAGGTCATCGCTAATCATCAGGTGAGGTGTGGGATTGTTTAAAATTATATAAAGCTTTTGTTTTCCCGCGGTTTCGTCGGCACAACCTAAAGCATTACTGCACTTTATGAAATTTTATGTAGTTTCTCTGACATACAAAACAAATGAAAATAAGTTACATTAAGGGTACATGAGGTGATTCCCTTCCGTAAGAAAGCATTAATCATAATCGCTGTGGCAGTGTTAAATTCAAAAATAAAAATAAACTATTAGCCTACATGCTAAAATATTTATGAAAACAAAATAATTTAAAATAACGAAAAATTTGGTCCAATTTACGCTACGCGTAACTGCAAACTAGATTATACATTTAGATAATCGAAACCCAATTATATTATTGAACGCATCATCGAAATTAGTTGTGATTGTGTATGCAATACGAATTTTACAAATAAGCATTGCTTAAAAATTCAAATTGAAATAATTTTGAAAAAAAAATTTAATATTAAATTAGACTCTTAAATAAATAAAACATTCGTTTGTCAAAATGTTTATTACTTATTTTTCAACAGAAAAACATACAAACATTACACCTAAATATACGTAGGACCCATATTTTTTTCGGAATACGTGTTCTCATGCATTTTTATATGTATATAAGGTAATTACAATAAACTTTGTTTATATGTTTATAATTATTGTACAGTATTCTCGAAATTACAAATAATTTTACGTAAGTATTATCTTTATATTCATTTAAAATAGTAGACATGGCTGTTTATTTGACACAGCCTTCTCATCTCTGGTATATGATTTCCAACACCCTCTTTAATAACAAACCAAACACATCTGATCATTGTAGTCAATTCTTAAGACCCATAATGGACAATTTAGCCCATGATTAGATGGTGGATATGAGTGGAAATGGATTTCTAAGAGGTTAATAAAAATACAGTGCTCGTGCTTCGCTACCATATTATTAATTATTTAAAGGTCATGATATCGGTTAGGACTACTTAAAAGGTGACCCAAGTTCGACTAAATCATTATCCGATATTGAAATTTATGTAAGATGTCTTTTACTTTCTATTAAAATGATGTCTGAAATTGTTTAGTTTACGAAGAATACTCGTGTACGAATTCGCTTCAAGTTTACTCACGTTCTATGTTAATGAACAATGTTACTCAAATCTTAATTCTGTTTAAGTTATTAACATCGCCTTATCACGCTACAAGTCTCTGTTTTATCTCAGCCATTGTAAATAATTTGTTTAACGCACGTGTCCCAAGGGTAAATAATTATTTGCATAACCACCACCTAGCAAATATTAACCATCTACAAGTAAGCTACCTACTGTTTAAGTTATATACAATACACAATGGTTTTAAATATAAATGGATTTTACATTTTTTATGTAATTTGGCTGCATACAAGCTAGCAGCTTACCTGATACACAAATAGACTAGAGGTCTGTAGACAATATGTCGAAGAAGTTGAAAGAGTTGAAGTTGAAAAGTTTCTATGAGGTACAAGAATGAATTCCCTTAACAGAAAAATCATTTAGAAAATGAGAATTCTATTTAGTCTATTATGTCCCAGGAATTTAGTTCTCCTTCAAATAGCTTTGAATAATTGCATTGAATAATATAGTTCAATACGTAATACAGGAAAAAAACAGTGATATGTAGTGATATATTTTTGCGGGTCTGTGTGGTGTTTTTGTATATAAAAGGTATAGGAGTATAGTAGCGTCTTGAAAATATTTATGTCGGAGGAAAACATCATCAGCATCTGGCACGTGGTTTAAGGCAGATTAAAGTTTTCACTTTACTAACTAAATCCGTAGTAATTTACGTTACAGCGATGCTAGTTAATGACACCTGCTACGCTAAAACTGTAAATTATTTATATTATTATAGTTCAGGAACTGAGTAAATGTAACCTTCATACATATGAAACTTGATTAGTAGAAATTGTTTTACCGCTAAAGAGCATGACCAATTACATTTTTTATTGTGAAAAGTATATTATTTAATTTATATAAAATTACTATACTGTACTGTACTGTACGTAAAGTAATATATTTATAGACTAGTGTAAATTTAAATTAATAATTAATTAATAAAATTTTATTAAATTTAAACATTTTTATTGTTAAAAGTATATTATTTGGGAATATATATAATATATATATATATATATATATATATATATATATATATATATATATATATATATATATATATATATATATATATATATATATATATATATATATATATATATATATATATATATATATATATATATATATATATATATATATATATATATATATATATATATATATTATTTAATTTATATAAAATTACTGTACTGTACGGTACTGTACGTAAAGTAATATATTTATAGACTAGTGTAAAGGAAATAAGTGTAAAGTAATTTTGTAGAGTTAATAAAAGTATGGTTAAAAATTTCTAATATCTGTTTTCTAGAAGTTGATCAGTATATTTATACTACATCATTGTTATAATAGATAATACCTGGTGCTTTAAAAAAAATCAGTAAAACATTAATTAAATGTTTTATAGAAAATAAAAAATAACTCATATTAATTAATATTCCTCTCGACAATTTACTGCTAATATTTATAATAATTTATTTAATATATGGATGAAATCATGATTGTGAAGTGGTTGGGTGATGGGAATTCGAGACAAGGGACGATGGTCGAGTTCGATTCCCAGGTGGCTGGCCCGTACCAATAAGTTTTTTCAAAAACATATATACGATTTAAATCGACGGATTAAACAAAAAAACGGCGACATACTTGTCACGCTGTCCCAAAAATATATTCGGTGGAAGGTGGGGTTAAAGGACTTAATTTTAATTGTACCTGTACTGGGAATGGCGTGATATTTTATTCTTAATATGTGTATAATATTTGTGTAAATTTATCAATCAAATGTTATAGCAGCTCTTTAAATTCCATACGCTCCAACAGAGAATTTTGGCGTTTAAAAATTTCCGCTACACCGCACCACTACCCATTAGTGGAATTTTACTGCTTCGGGAAATAATATTTTTATACTAAAATACACACTAAATGCTCGGGTTGACTTATTACATAATTTTTTATATCAAATAAAATCTTAAGAAATCGTTCTAATAACTCTCGTATCTGTCTGTGTATCACAGCTGAGAGCAGAATACTACTTAGAACTGATGCGCTCAATTGCTCGCATGTTCAGCGCAAAACTCAGTTACGTTAGTCACCTGCGAGTGCACGAACGACGCTCGCAATAGTCCAAAGTCGCTTTAGTCGAAATCGGTCGGGATACTACGTACGTACTTAGTATGTGAAGTGAAGTCTTCACTTGCAGTCGAATGACTGCAGGGGAACTGGTCGAGGTTGATCCTCCTTCAGTAATGTCGAAGCGCTGCTCATGAATATGAGCAGGTCCTTGGGGTAGCACCGTAGTGCTGATGGTAACTTGGTGCCATGGTAGAAGGTGTTCATGGCTAAGCCCCACCCTCAGCGGGCCGGGTGAGACCCCTTTTTGGAGGAAGCCCGGCTAACTTACCAGCGAGCGGGTGGGACTTACCGTGTGATCTAGGTAGCTACCTCAGGTCTTCTGGATAGTTTGGCAATCGCGTTCAACATTACTGGGACTGGATCAGTTCCGCTGTTGAGTACTTGAAGCAGTTCCGTCAGGAGAGCGATGACCGCCGTGACGGTAATCTTCTCCCTGATTCAAGTCCTGCAGCCATGACTGGGGCAGTCACGGGTGGTACCACCCGTTCCACCTCCTCCTCGGTGGGCTTCGGTAGGCATGCCATTTTAGGCTTGGCTTTCTTTTTCGACTTGCGCGTCTTTTTGTTGGTCTTCTTGCTGCCCTCGCTCACCTTAGCGGCCGGCTGGGCTGTTTTGGGCCGGTACTCGTTCGCCGGGGCCATCAAGTTGGTACGGATGGCCGCGGTCTCCACCATAGACTGTTGTGCTGGTGGAGGGCGAGACTGAGCTACCATACCGGCACCTCGGTTTCGGATTTCACGCCTATAAACAGGGCAGGCAGTGTTATTGGCGGTGTGCGCTTGACCGCAGTTGGCGCACGTGGGTGGTTCCTCTAGTGGGCGAGGGCAGTCATGTGCACGGTGCTGGCCGCCGCACCTCACACAGGCTTGGGGCCGATGGCAACAGTGCGATGAGTGCCGGAATTTCTGGCACCGATGACACTGTGCTGGCCCCTTTTTTCCCCGCCAGGCTTCTATTTTGATCCCGGGCATGCAGAGTAGCTCCTCTACGGCGTAGATCTTCTGGAGGATGCCCTCCGTTTTCCTGAACTGACCAAAGAAAATATAGCCCGGTCGTCCATGCCTTGCCCGGATGGGCCGGATGTATTCCGGGTCGAAGCCCAGGTCCCGGAAGGCATCCATGATCTCTTCCGGTTCGGTGTGCACCGGGAGTCCTCGGATTGCTAACTTGAGACCTCTCTCGGCCGGCAGCGAGTAGGTGAACCAGGCCAGGTTCTCCTCCGCCTCCAGCTTTGAGAGGTATCTCTGAAGGAATCGGAACTCGGTGTCCGATTCTGGTATGAAACGGACACCTTTGCCGTAGGGACGGCCGTTGGGCCGATGACCCAAGGCTTGGGCAATCTCCTTGAAGTGGCGGGGCCAGTTCGGAAACTGCTCCACCACCAGTGGCGGGTAACGCGGCTTTTTCGCCGGTTTTTGGGTATCTGCCTGCCCGGGGCCGGCGCCTGCTGTCCTGTCGGTTGATGGTTAGGCTTGGCCAGTACATCACTGTAAGATGTACCCTGCGTCGGCTCGCAGGCAGCAGAGAGTTGCTCACCTGTTGTGCTGGTGTTGGTGCCTCCTGTAGAAAATGGTGGCGGGCATGGAGGGCGAGGTGCACTGACCCCGCTGGCAGCAGGAGGTGCCCGTGGCGACCCTGGGGAGGTCAGCACCGGTGGGTGCTTGACCGATGGTGAGCGCGGAGCTGGCGCGCTCGACGTTGCCGTAGGTGTGGCAGGCGGTTTAAGTGCTGCCAAAGGTGAGGCTGCATAGGCAGCCAAGGGGGCACATGGCGCGGGTGTCGCTGTGGCCGGGTGTCTCATCGTTGGTGCGCGTGTCGTCGTAGATGTTTTAGACGCGGGCAGTGATTGTGTCGCCAATGAGGTGCGAGGCATTGACATTGGCAAGCGTGTTGCCAAGTGGGCCCGCTGTGGGCGGTGAGGCTTGGGATCAGGAGTGCCATGAGGCGTCCTGTTTGATGCGAGTGGGGGGGAGCAAGCGTCATCCGTGGAAGCGGCGGCCACGTGTAGGTCGCGCTGTGACTGCTGCGCGGGGCGTGTGAGTTCATCGCACACCCGCTTGCTTTCCTCCCTCTCTTCTTCCGGGCTTCTAGGCCGTCTAGCGGCTCTGGTTGGTCTCAATTGTATACTCCTGGTATCCAATTCCTCCAGGATCTGAGCCTCGTTGCGGGGTATTTCTGCCCCGGCCGAGGTGAATTTATTGCGCTGCTGCTCCAGGGAAGCAATGAATTTAGCGACATTTTCGGGCTGAAAAAGACCAAGCTTTCCCAGCCGCCTCATAAACGCCAATTCATGCTCGCTGCGTGAGCGCGGCGAGAGTTCCTCCATTCTGAACTCGGCCATTGGTGTACTCGGCATATGGTCGTCCGAGTCACTATCCTCAGGCTCGGAGTGGGCCCCTCCAGAGGGCGTGGCAGATGAGCTGCTGCTCATCCTTGCGGCGATTGGTGCTGAGTTGCCCGCGACCTTTAATCGCGGCCACAGCGTGTCGCTCGGGTGACCCCCCCCTACACCCAGGCAAACCCGCACGGGGCACCGGCTTCGGGGATCGGGCGACCGACGCGGGCCGCAGGGCGCTCAAGGTGTCGGCAGCGACGCTCGTCTCGCAGAGACGAGGCGGTGGTTTTCAACACTATACAATTATAGTACAAAAACTCACCAGTATTCAGGAGCAGGTCCAAACGGTTACAACACTAGTGTTCCAACTCAGCGACTGTCCACTTAGTATGTATTTTGTAATGATCAAAATCAATTAATTAGAAAGAAAGAAAGAAAGATATAATTACGAATGGTTGGGTGGTCGGTAATTAGTCACGATAGCCGAATGGTTAGGTGGTCGGAATTTCGAGTCAAAAGACCCGAGTTCGATCCTCAAGTGGCCGTACCAATGGGTTTTTCTAAAAACCTATGTACAAATTATATCGTTGGCTTGAACATAAAGACGGCGACGGGCTCACCACCTGTCACGTTGTACCGAAAATAACTTCGGTGGAAGGTGGGACGAAGGGACTCAATTGTCTAGACTAGACCTCTGTCTACCCCTGTATGGGAATTGCGTGCAGATATTTTTTTTTATTTATACGGGGCAATTTATATTTTTATCATAGGACAGATAATAAATATTTAAAAAAAATGTCCAACCCAACGATAAAAATCGTAAATAAGTTTTTGTCGTATCGTAAAGAACTCTTGTCTTTTGACTCCAATTCCGATCACCCAAACACTCGGTTACCGTTATGCCCTGCCATATTACACATTTATACGTTTACGTATTTATTTACTTTGAATAATTATTTAAAACGTTTAAACTACCTATGCCTTTAATAGAACACCAATATTTACAATTCAGTACGAAATACTCGGCAATATTGCACGAAAGCAGCAGAAGTGAACATAGCCCGGCTTTGTGAGAGTTTTCCGACATTGATTTTAGAAATTCATTTTGAGCTATCCAGAGCGCATTTATTGTTCTAGAATATATGGTAGTTATTTGATATTAAAATTATAAAAAAATTAAAAGGTAGAGGTAATTAATAGGTAGAGAGAAAGAAAACGAAAAGCTCTACGCTCGTTATAACAAAAGTAGCCCTAAGAATCAGAACGCTGCAATGACAATGAGTCGCATACGTTGAACTAACATTGGAGATATTAGAACTGTCATAAGTTGGGATAAAATAAATAACGCGGCTTCAAGCAAAAAATGTAATCCTCCTCTGTTTCACCAACCTAAAACTCAAATAAGCTCGTCAAGAATTATCAAATCGGTCATTGCTAGCCATGTCGCCATATTTAATCGGTATGCTGCAAAATACGCCCTCTATAAATAATTAAGTGATATTTCTTCATATGCAGTTGATATTACTCGTTATATTTACATTACACATCTAACATTTATTGATGATATTTCATACACAAATAAAAGAATTATTATTTTATAAGCATCTGAGTTAAGGATCAATAGATATAATTATGAGTAGAGAAACGGAAGTTATAGTAATTTATAACTAGTTGGTATAATGAACCTGTTATTATGGCTAGTGAATGAAGTACAGAATTGTAATGTAGCTCATTACCTGCGTATTTTAAACAATGGCAACAAAGAGAATGTTGTGTCAGCGCCACTTTGTATCCCTTTTCTACCCAGGTAAGCTAGAAAGTAACATTATAGTTTCAGAATTCTATTGTTGAATCTTTTTTTTTTTAAATTTTACAGTATAGGGCACAATATAGACAGAAACGTTTGATAGACATGCGTGATAAATAAAATATCAATATTCTGTTACATCCAAATGAAGTTAATGAAATTTCCGCCACCATAAAATCTTTATAATCTTCGAATATATTTGACAGATATGTTTTAATGAATGCCATATAAATTTTATAAAAATAACAAATTTTTCTCCCTAAACTATATTACATCATAAGTATAAACTTATTAAGTAATTATTAACTCATGTAATAATTGATACAAATTAAGCAAATAGCATGTCAATTATTGTTGAAGAACTTTTCATTTTGAAAAAGCTACGTAAGTAATTAAAACGTCAGATATCATATCACGGCATTATTAACGATAATTATGAAAATTGTAAGGTTAATTCATCATGAAAACAGTTCGATAAAGAGGGCTTATATATCTTGTTAGCATCTTCTTATTTTACTCAATATACTAACAATTACACTAACAAGACTATACTGTTAAGGATAATGGAGAAAAAATGGTCATATTATAGTTTAGAGCCACATTTAATGAACATACGTTTTGGAGGTTATTTTCAAATAGACCCTAGCTCACCACCTTTACAAAGAAAACTTCACAGCTTGTATATGAAATTCATTTTAATCGTTACTATTATTTTTACCATGCAGCAAATAATTAAAGTTATTGAAGTAAGAATTGGATATCTTTATTAGTTTTATATAACTATTGACTTATTTATTTATTTTAATTTATATTACAGGTTCGCAATGATTTAGATACTGTAATGGGTACAATGTTCTTGCTGTTAACACATTTTGATTCTATATACAAAGAATGTGTAATGATGGTGAAAGCTAATCAAGTGCAAGAAATACTAGAAGTGATGAAAGGTATAATATTTTTAATTACGGCGTTAGGGAATGAGAGAAAAACATAGTTTTTTATTCATAAATTTCCGTCGTCGCCCGAGTCTCGAGTCGAGTCGAGTTTCTATTAGCAGCTCGATGTCACTTTTCGATACTCAATACTTTGCTTACCACACCGTATTTCTTAAATGGTCCAACACCATAGGACATAAAACTCTTTTTGTAAGAATGGTTACAGGAAGGATTCGGTTTTCAACTCCTTTTCTTCCCGTTAGTGTCGTAAAACGAAAAGCGTCAAATACCCTACTGACTACTTAGGGGCCAAGGAGTAATCACAGCCAGAAAAACTAGACGGAAATGTCTGGTAATGCAATAGCCACTCCTCTTGCCAAGTATATCGATTTTGGAAAATCCTCCTGTGGAAAAGCCTATATCATGTAGTGTTCCTCAAAATACGTTATGGAAGTAAGAAGATGTAAGTTTTTTTTTATAGAAAAGAGAGGCAAACGAGCAGGTGGCTCACGTGATGGTAAGTGATTACCGCCGCCCATGAATACCCACAATACCAGAGGCATAGCAGATGCGTTGCCGGCCTTTGAGAAAGGTATAGGCTCTTTTCTTGAAGGTCTCTAAGTAAGTTAATATTAAACTTAAACATGAGCAGAGGGAAGTGTAAAGGCAAATAAAGTATCTGTTTTTGGGTTTTTAGTATTATTGTATTATATATAATAATACTTTATTTTATATATAATAATACTTTTAGTATTATTATAATGTTCAGTTGACCACAGTCGAAAATTTACTTTCAACTTTGTCGAGATATTATCATAGATTTTCGACAACATTGTAATATGTTATGGACACCATAAATCAGTTATAACTGAACTTAGATGTAATTCGTCACCAATCTGCTCAGTTTTAGTCCCGTATTTTCTAAATTGTTTATCACGTCCATTGTTAGTAGCCATTACCATTTTTTTTAAGATTTTTCTACCCCAAAAAGTGATAGGTTTATAGATGTTTATTTTTAATTAATAAAAATTTGTACGACTTATTTTAGGACACTGGTTTAATCAACCTAATAAAATCCATAAGACATTTCTTCTACAAACAGCACGAGAAGGAAAAATAATTTTACGTGCATCAAACATCGTAGCACTCATAACGTGTTTCCTCTGGGTATTATACCCATTTATTTTGTTCTTGCAAGGAAACATCATTGAGTTTTCTATTTGGTTTCCTTTCAATGTCAACGCAAGTCCTCAGTAAGTATAGATAATAGAACAATTGTCCGTATGATTAATTTCCATTTTTTCATGTTATCTATCTATCTACCAAAAATAATCAAACAGTTACGACTCAGGTACCTTCAAGAACGAAAGAACAAGCTCTCTTAGCTTCTTTCCACTAAGGCTGCCTCCTTACTTGATTGCAGCTCCTCTGAAGTCTTAAGCATTGGGATATTCAAAAGCCATAAGTAATAGAAATAAGTTCTATTTGCATGTGCTCCTAAGTATGTGTTATATCACAAATTTTATTACAAGAACAGGTTCCATCAAATTTTAAAACTATGTTACATATCATTATATTATTAAGTTACATGTCATAATAATATATAATTCAAGGAAGTTGATGAATTTTTGCACTCAGACATGAGCGTTTATATGCATATATGTGAATATTGAAGTAAATCTATACGTATTTAAGTATAATGTACCGTTAGATTGGACATTGAGACGGCAACAGGTTCACCACCTGTCACGTTATCTCAAAATAAGCTTCGATGAAAAGGGGGTCGAAAATTATCATTTTCTAGATCTCACCCTACCCCAATATGGAGAATTGCGTAAAGATATAAAAAATACGAATCTCTTCACGTATCTATACAAAAATTCTGCCTCATTTCATTCTCATCTCATTTCATTCATCAAAA
>JAGSMR010000015.1:10280000-10375000 GCA_029286605.1 Sericinus montela
ATATATAAATTAATTACAAGAAACAACACACCAACAACCCCTTTGACATTACATATGTAGAAGGGTATCGGGAATCACTTAACATTAGGTAAAGCCATTGTACATTAATCATGGTTGCCACGTTTTCCTGTTACAAAATATAATCACCACGTGACAAGTTTGCGGAGTCGCATCGCTTAGCAGGCAGATTGACGAACATAATACCAGACACTCGCACTTTCACTGCAGGACGCTGCTGCTGGTCTGGTATCTCTTAAGACGATCATCCTCCCAATGGTAACTAATGAAATTTTAAAAACTTCTCCATTAGCCTCTTACGACACCTACATGAACAAATGGGGTGGTAAATTATTATGCTAATACCACATAACATTGGCGGAAGCAATCCAATCGTGAAAGAGGATTCAATAAGGCACGCAAGTGTCAATAGAAAAATAGCGAGACGCAATACGAAAATCCTCCGCCGACTCAACTTATTACCCCTTAGGCAATGCTAATAAGCAGAATACTAGTGTAAATAAGGAAATATATTGTACTTCGGTGTTTTTTTTCTAGATCTAGGTACCGATAATCGGAACTCATTCTTCTTTTCCATCCTCTCCTGCTCTTCCCATTTCCTAATTTCTTCCTTAAAGGTAAACAACTCAACAAATTTTTATTGTTGTATATTTGTTGTTGCGACTATCAATCACTTATCTGACATTTCTCTGCTTGCATGCTCGCCTTACTCAAATAAAAATATAACTATTTTTAGTGATATGTATTTCTAATGTGATAAAATATTAAACCACTTCAGTTCGTATGTTGGGTGGTTGATGGGTGGTCGGAATTTCGAGTCGAGAGACCCGAGTTCGATCCCCTGGTGGCGGTACGAATGAGTTTTTCAAAAACTTATGTACGAATTTCATCGTTGGCTTGGAGATAAAGACGGCGACGGGCTCACCACCTGTCACGTTGTCCCGAAAATATCTTCGGTGGAAGGTGGGTCAAAGGGACTTAATTGTCTAGACTTGACCTCTGTCTACCCCTGTATTGGGAATTGCGTGAAGATATTTATATTTATTTATTATTATTATTCAATTCGTATAGCCAAAAATATATCTATCAACTTATTTTTCATCAACTTACTTTTATTAAAAGTTAGTGTTTATAATTAATTCTGAGGTTGTAAAAGCTTTTAAAAGTAATTAAATTAAATTTTTAACGATTTAGTTAAACCCGTTTTAGGTTTTACGAAAAGGTTGAAAGCATATATGGCGGTGCTATTTTGTGCCAGTTTTTAGTTAGCGGATGGATATTATGTACAACTGGTTACAGATTAGTGAGAGTAAGTTAAAGTTGATTTTTGTAAATAGTAATATTACGTAGAAAAAAAGTAGATCGATATGTTATCTTCTGCTTTCTCTTGTTCTTTCTGGTTTCAGATTGAAAAAGCATCAATAGAATTTTTATCAATGGTTTTGTATTTAATGTGCATGTTGTCAGAACTATTTTTATACTGTTTCTATGGCAGCGAACTAACACACGCGGTAAGCGAAAACTTTATGTTAATTCTTAACATATAATTTACTTACTAAATAAAAAAGTACTGATAACCGGGTGGTTGGGTTATCGGATTTCAATTCAAGACATTCGAGTTCGCTATCCAGGAGGAAGGCGTCTAACAGTTTTTTCAAAACTTATATATATTTTTCTTGGTCATAAAAACGGCAATAGTCTCTTGTATTATGTCATTTTTACGCCTTGGTATTAGGCTTATAGAAAAGTTTATGTTGCCATTATAATTCATTATAAGTTTAAACTGCAATCTATGTATATATGTAGTTTACGTTGACTACGGGTATTCTATGAAGATAGAATACCTATAGTTACATATATTCTTACATATAAAACCAAAAAACAGGAACCTTTCAAAGCAGTAGTCACACTACTGTTTGGCGACATTATGACCAATAGTTTACAAAATCAACTCCTATAAGTAACATATATACGACGTATATGTAATGGTAACTAATGAATGAAACAATTTCTGTTTCAAACATTCAAACTTTTTTTGTTTTTGACAGAGTGGGAAACTTATAGAATCAGCATATTTTATGAACTGGCTCGACACTCCTGTGAAACATAGAAAATATCTCATTATCTTTATGGAAAAACTGAAGAGACCTATACTGCCTATGGCATGGATAATCGTACCACTTTCGAATACTACTTTTGTTTCAGTAAGTATTTTTATTTGAATTAAGTTATGGAGGCTGTTAATAATAATTACTTATTTCTACGGTCTTAAGTTTTTAGCACTTACGCTTATTAATGAAGTTATCAGATTAATTTATAATAAATCTTAGGCCGTTTTAAGGCAAAACTATGAGTGTAGGAATAGCAAACAATGAAAACTTAAACAAACTTCACACTTAAAACTCAATTTTGATTTGCTTGATTGTTTTCAGTTCCTATGAATTTAATTAACTTTTTCTTTTTAGATTGTTCGGAGTTCTTACACTTTCTACGCGTTTCTGAAAAATACAGAGTGAGGAAAAAGCGAAATGAGAACGATATCATACATCGCCTGTATCGTATATCGATATCATCGCCCGTAATATTATACATGTGTATGTTTTTTCATTACATAACAATACATTTTCTTTCAAAATTTTTCGCACCTCATCATTCCACCACCGTATATCCTTATCAATCTTCCCTTTACCCTTCGTTTCTCCAAAAACAATCCTTGCTACCTTGCTATATCGCCTATGAATTAGTACTTTGTATATATATATATATATATGTATATATATATATATATATATATATATATATATATATATATATATATATACATATATATATATATATATATATATATATATATATATATATATATATATATATATATATATATATATATATATATATATATATATATATATATATATATATATATATATATATATATATATATATATATATATATATATATATATATATATATATATATATATATATATATATATATATATATATATATATATATATATATATATATATATATATATATATACATATATATATATACATATATATATATACATATATATATATATACATATATATATATATATATATATATATATATATATATATATATATATATATATATATATATATATATATATATATATATATATATATATATATATATATATATATATATATATATATATATATATATATATATATATATATATATATATATATATATATATATATATATATATATATATATATATATATATATATATATATATATATATATATATAAGAACTATTGTACTAACAGTAGTGAGCATTGTTAGAGAAACATTTTGTGCGCCATTAAAGTCAAATAGCAACATGAATGCATCGGTGTTGCCATGCTCGTCATCATCATGGGCGCACCACGCGCCTACTGCATTTTCGAGACACGCGTTGCTCAGGTGCGCAGTGCGAGGAGAGACGCGACTGGCCACCCTGATAAAAGACCTCTGACAGATTCGCAACCGATCGATACTTACAATGATTGGACATTTTTTATTTAATATTTTTTTTTCATAACTTTGGACTGTTATGACCACGAATATGTTGTTAGATTTTATATAAAATTCATGAAATTATGATTTTAAAATTTCTAGTGAACATTTTACAAATATTTTAACATCGATAATTCAATAACATGCTAAAAGATGCAGAAAATACTATTTTGATCTCAAAAAAGGGTAATTTTAATTGGAACTAGCAGATAATTTGAGTAAATTTATTAAATTTGTAGATTAAATTATCGTAGATTTAGATTACTTTTAATTAATCAATGCCTTTAAAATTCCGTATTGATTTTTAGTACAAAAATTAAATTTTAACTAAACTTACCGCAGGTTTTGGTATTTATTAATATTTCATATTTCACAGTACTTAACATTCCGTCACCAATAATATCAATGAAGTTACGGATATTAAATTTTTAAATTGGATATAGATACAAATATACAAATAAGGTTACGGTTCTGGCATAAATTGTAATATTACAAATATCTGACATTTTCGTTTATGGTTGGCAAGCTTCTAGAGAACTATTTCTTAAAAAAATTTAATTAAATTAAATATCTTCACGCAATGCTCAATACAGGGGTAGTTAGACTAGACAATGAAGTCCACCTTCCACCGAAGATATTTTCGGGACAACGTGATTGGTGGTGAGCCCGTCGCCGTTTTTATCTCCAAGCCAACGATGTAATTCGTACATAAGCTTTTGAAAAACCCATTGGTACGAGCCTGCCACCTGGTGATCGATCTCGGGTCTCTTGACTCGAAATTCCAACCACCCAACCACTCGGCTATCGTAACTTTAAGAAATAACTTTTTTTTATTTCTTAAAGCGATAAAATCTTTGTACTTTAAAAATATTTATCTATACCATTATAAATTGGTAAATGTGTTTGTACATTAAATATATTTGAGTCAAAACAACATGAGTAGGTTACTAAGACGTATCTGAGCCAAAATAAACAAGTTTTTAAAATTGTGTCTGTTTGTCTGTTTCTTCAAGACTGAAACTCCTGAACGGATTTTGATTCTATTACCATTAAACAATGGATGTGTTATTATTTAACTTAAAAACTGAGGCAAAGAATTATTGAAATGGGTTCAGTATTATTAAAGATGAACTCCTTTTAGTACGAGTCGTCCTTCAGAAGTAAGGTGAAGTTAAAATAATAAAATCTGTTTTTTTTTTTTTATAAATAAAGAACATTGTATTGAAATGCAATTAGACGTGGCAAGCATTATTTGAAAAGTAATCATACAGATAACAAAACTGCCGCATATTCATGCCGGAAAGATTGTTCCTGTGGGTTACATATAGCAAAATATCTAAAACGGATTTTTTCAATTTATATCACAAATGTCTATTTTCTTACGCAATTTTATTGATTTTTAAATCATATTTATGCTGAACTTTTATGTGATTAAATTAAAGAGAAAAAATGTATTTAAGAAACCGTGTCAGCTCGGAGGTAAGAGCGTTAGCGTTGCCACGGTTCGGCAGAGGTCGCGGGTTCGAATCCCGCCCGTGTCAGTTGTAATTTTAAAAACATTTTTTATATTTTCTTTTTTAAAAACACATGTATTATAACTTCCACATCCATACATAGGAGACTAGCGACTCGCCACGGCTTTGCAGGAGTAGCACGGCACATAACATTTTTTTTAAGTAGTGTCGTAAATTAGGATGGAAGAAGCTTTTATTATGCACTTCATGCTTCTTCCTTCGAAAAGCACTCATTTCCAAATAATTCAGCCCTTATTGATTCTTGTGGAGAAGATAAGTCCAAAAATGTTTCTTTAATAAATTCTTACAACGTAAAGTCAACAATTTTCAAAAGTTTAAGTTTGAAGCACCTGGGATATAGACTCTGCTCTAATTAATTAGTTAGTCAGTTTTTACTAAGGATATTTAATAAAAGTAATGTGACATTTTAAAGAACTAAAAAATATCTTTACGCCATTCCCAATACAGGGGTAGACCGAGGTCTAGTCTAGACAATTAAGTCCCTTTGACCCACCTTCCACCGAAAATATTTTCGGGACAACGTGACAGGTGGTGAGCCCATCGCCGTCTTTATGTCCAAGCCAACGATAACGATAAAGAACTAAAGATAAAACAATAAATTAAATTTTTACGCAAAAACTGAAAAGAAAAGGTGTAACAGAAAGGAAAACGTAGACGGAGGAAAGGGGATAGTGGTGAACACTAAAGCGTAGGAAGCCTTATTCCACGTCGATATTCTGCGAAGCCATGATCAAGCCGCGGACGATCATCCTATTTATCGACAAAAGCAACAGATCTGTTTAGTGAATTTCGAGGGATTTACCCAAAACTCTGCCTTAATGTTCCTCTACAATTAATAAGTACGCGAAATAAAATAGGAAATAAAGTAGATAAGTTCTCTTTTTTAAACCTCTTTTTTAACTTGGAAGTAAAAAAGCATAATTCCACGCGCTTAGTACGCTCGTTGAAATTTTGAAGTCGCAGGCAAAAGCTAGTTGTTATTATAACCAGCAATATAAATCGTACATAAGGGTTAAAAAAAACTCGATGGTGCACGCGTTGGAGATCAAACTCGGGTATCTTTAGTCGAATTCCGATCACCTAACTACTTGGCTATCGAGACTCGTGATTATAAACAGATAAAACCCACTACGGCCGAAACATATTTTGGGATAACGTGACTGGTGGTAAGCCTATCACCGTCTTAATGTCGAAGCTGACGATACTATAATAACCAAAAGTTCTCTATTTAATAAAAGATATCTTTGGCAGAATTAAACTTCTTGAAAATTAGCAATAGTAAAATGTATATTTGGGTCAAACGTGACAATTATGTCCCAGAGCGAAAATTTACCGGTAATTCGCTATAACATTGCGCAATAACCTGACAGTAGCGAGAAATATCCTTTGTTAACTAGGACATTAGAAACGTTTTTGTTACGGTTTGTCTTGTCATGAGCACAACAAACTCTTTGTTTTATACGATAAAAGACGAAGTATAAAATGTGTACAGTTCATAATTACAGTGCAACATAAACATTTTTTCATTTTCTTCTTTAAAGATGTGTTAATAATATCGTTAAGTTTTACCATTCTCATCGCTGCCTGTATCCTGTGCCTGTGCCTGCCATTATCATCGCTCTATGATCATAATGTGAGACAAGCGGGTAAGCAGGTGCTGAAAGAACGCGCAGTCAAGGTATAACTTAACCTAAAGGTTCTAAATAAATATATCTATATAGAACCTTCTGGTTTAGGTACAAATTTTTTTTTCAATAACTTACACCTTTAGGTTTCTCTTTCCCAAAACTGACTTAGACTGTGGTCAAGGTACAATTGAATCCTTTTGATTCACCTTCCACCGAAGATACTTTTCAGATACCGTGGCGAGCCTGCCACTTGGGGATCTAACTCGGGTCTCTTGACACGAATGAATAAAAGTCGCATAATGAAAAGTAGCTATGCCGGACAGTATGACAGATGACTCATTATACCGACATCTGCTACAGTCAAATATTGAATTATTCGTTTTGCGGAATGGGCTGAAGTATTTTTGTGGTAAAGGAGTTCGCCAGCAATGCCCTTGAAGTAGAGGGGTCCCTTCTGCTTCGAGGGCATAGCTGGCGAACATGCTTAAAATAATTAAACCATTAGAAAATAGTGGCTCGAGATAGGGCATCATTATTAAATGCCAGTTAAAGTATATCATAGCTTTGTTATGTAATGAGAATTTCGGAATTGCTTCAAATTCACAGAAACAAATGACAAATGAATGCAATATATTAGGTTACCAAAGAGTTTTATAAATTTTACATAGAAATTTAAAAGTAGTCTTTATGAGAAATGTTTGGAACTGTTCTAAAAACTTTCAGTGCGACCTACGTAGGTGGTTTTAATAAGAATTCTACTATAGTGCTTGTAGTACTGTAAATTAACCATATTGCACCATTTCAAAAGTGGTTTGCAGGTATCAAAACCAGGCCCCTTTTTACTACCCTGACACATAGCTTTTGTATTTTTAATATTTTTAATATTCCGTTATATTTCCCCTGTATTCCAAACAAATATTAAGATATGTGTGTAAACGGCTCCTAATTTTTATCTT
This sequence comes from Sericinus montela, assembly GCA_029286605.1. NCBI lineage: Eukaryota > Metazoa > Arthropoda > Insecta > Lepidoptera > Papilionidae > Sericinus > Sericinus montela. The sequence continues at coordinate 10,287,689 of JAGSMR010000015.1, forward strand.
AAACTTAGATTTAGAGCATAAAAATATATATCTATATCAATATAATAAGATTTATATAATTTATATAAACCCAATACCTTTCTTAAAAATCTTTTCAAATCAAAGCTGGTGTTACTTTTATTTATTTATTTATTTATTTACCATACACACACACACAAACACTCACACAAACTTGAATGAGTATAAGTGTATATGTATAAGTTGCACAATTGCATACACACATTTACACTCACACACTTACATCATGATGTAAATTTTGTTTTCTTTCTTTAATCATCATTAAAGACATCTACAGATAACTCTTTACTTAAAAGAAGCCTCCAAACACTAGCCTACGTATGTATGATTAAGATAAAGAAATAAAAACATTTTTTTCTTTTTCATTTTCATATTACTAACCATTATTTATTTATTTATTCCTTATTGTTTACATATTAGACCAAGGGCTACAATGAGAGGGAAAACAACATGGAGGAGTTACCTAGAGCAGCCAGTACATGTGACATAGCGGATGTGAACGAAAGTTTTCTTGTAGCCGTTCCTATAAGAGGTAAATACAGAACGACTTGCGGTTTTAAGTTCGTGAGAGCATAACACCATTGAATACATATATAAAATAAAACGATTATCTTCTAATTTTTACGCGTTACTTTTAGTTGTAAAATTAATTTCGTTTGGACATTAAGATTTGGAAGGAAACTAAAAATTGCGTAATATCCAGAAATCATTAAATAATTATTATGTAAGCAAAAACTTCATTCATTCATTCATTCATTCAAAAACTTCTTATCAGTCAATAAATCATAAAGTCAAATGAGACTTAACCAATAGGTTAACCTTATAGAGTACCTTTAGATTATTATTTTATGAACTTTAGATATACATTTATAGACTGTTCTTAAGTAAAAAGATAAAAATAGCATGTCTCTCCTTCCATTACTTCCTCCTAGGAGGCTAAAATACGTAATGAACGGTTGACGAAAGCCCTCAAAGTTCCAAATTAAAAGTACGAAATACAATTTCACCTATATTTGTGATTACATTACAAACCATTTGCGATACGACAACAGCAATAACACATGCAATAATTAAAGTTTCGTAGTTACCGATCGTAGCTCTTGATCGAAGGAGATGTAACGTAGGAGGCATAGTAAAATACTTATAACGAGAGATTGTTAAACTTATTATACAAACTCAAACTACGCTCCATAGAAACTTAATTGAGAAAAACTTAAAAGTACGAATAATATAATATCCTCAAAATAATTAAGATATTATGTGTATTGAAATGAAATGAATTAATAAAAAAATTCTTGAAATATCCTCAAAGAAAATTGTGCTGTATTTTATACAGTAACTGGAAATTATATTATATAATATTTATATATAATTTTATAAAGTCACGATAGCCGAATGGTTTGGTCATCGGAATTTCGAGTCGAGAGACCCGAGTCGATCCCCAGGTTGGCAGATTCGTATCATTGGGTTTTTCAAAAAAATTATGTTCTCATTATATCGTTGGCTTGGACATAAAGACGGCGACGGGCTCACCACCTGTTACGTTGTTCCGAAAATATCTTCGGTGGAAAGTGGGTCGAAGGGTCTTAATTGTCTTGACTAGACCTCTGTTTACCCCGTCAAGTTTTTTTTACCTGGAACTACATTGAAATTTTTAAAACATGAGTTAAATTAATACATTTCAAGTTAAAAAATACTCTTAAGTGTATGATGCTCTTAACACGCTGTAACTAAACGTTCGTTTGATTAGTAACAAATCTCCATTAACACGATGTATTTCCGAGCAAGGTTTTTCTAATGCGGTTACAACCTCGCAAATTGAATCTTCCCCAATCTCCGTAGTCCAAACTTTAATCTATTAATCGTAATCGTCTCGCCATCTTATATACAACGACAACTATAATCGCAAACAACACAAACGTGCAAACATTTGTGTGATGAATATGTTTGTACTCTAGTTATTTATGTTTATGTTTATTTGAACTTCACTATTATTTCTAAATGATGTAAATACGACACACTTTGCTGTCTCAAGAAAGTGTTTTCTAAATTACTTTCTTAACTGTCATCATCTACATGCCAATACATACTAGGTTCCCGCGACGTCCGCGGGGATAAATATATATAACAAACGTTACGAACATAAAGAAAACGTTAAGTGTTGTCATGGAGACTTCTATGGACCATGTCCTATTATCTATGGATCAATGTATTTGTTTATTACGTGTTCATAGCTGTAAAGATATATAAAGACAACAGACAGCGTAAGATATATTGACCCATAATTTATAGCAAACATAGGGATCTAAAATTTCAATGAAAGCGTGTAAGACACGGTGGCTCGGACGGAAAGACATGGGCACGAAACGTTGAAGGTCAGCTGTACGAATCCCATCCGCGTGTAATGATTTTTTAAAAATTGTCATACTTATAAACACAGAAATGACAGAGCTTCACACAAATTTTACCCCTTTTTTACGATTATGTCCTTTATTAAAATCCTTTCTTAGCTGTTGTTTCCTGTTTATTCGCTTTCATATATAGAACCGTTATTTCTATGTAGGTACATGTATTACTATTTATCACCACCCAGATGTTAAGACACAGGGTTTTCTAATAGAGGGCTTAATTACTTTTAATTTTATTTATTTATTTACAATAAAATATTTAATAAATATTTAAAATAACCTTATTGAATTAATTTCCATATGGCATTCTCTATCAGTCACCCTTACTTACAGAAGAAAAAATATGTGGCAGGTGTAATGAAAAACAATGTTCAGAGAAATAAAAAGAAATACTTAAGCATTAAATATAAATTGACATCATTATCATCACATATTAAAGATATATTGACATCGAGCGGAAGTAACCTAGTGACAAACAGTTATTTTAAATCTATAGTTTATAGTTATTTTGAATCCCGAAAATATCTTCGGTGGAAGGTGGGTCGAATGGTCTTAAATGTCTAGATTAGACCTCTGTCTACCAGGGGAATTGCGTGAAGATATTTTTTTATAGTTTCCGTACAATGCTGTCCCAAATAAGAAATTTATAACAATTTATTTTTATTAAAAATTCTAACAAATGTGAAGACAAAAATTAATCTTTGTACAAAAATACGGCTTATGTCAGATTGATATTTCTTCCGGCAATTGCGAGGGCTGTATGTTCTACGTAAGATATTACAACACAAAAAGTAATTTCTCGCGTGTATCAAATGAGGCTGGGTGGAACAAAAGTTAAGATGGTTTCATATGTGAACGCAATTTAAATTATTACTAACCTAATTATACTTAATTTCTTTTAAGATATTCATTTATCATACCATGTATTACATGGTATTGTTATAACACCAAAATAAAAAATATTAAAAAATCTGTTTATTATATTATACAAGTTTATTAGACTTTCTTAGTAATATATGTCGGTAAACAATAAAATCAACTATCTGTATTATTATTTATTCATTTTACGGACAATATTCAGGCGTGATTTTCAAAAATTGATGAAAATATTTTAAAATGAACATTAAAATAACATATCTAAAATATTTTATGATAAATAAATAAATATCTTCAACCCATTCCCAATACGCAGAAGTCTGGACAATTAAGTAATTTCGATCCAACTTCCACCGAAGAAATTTTTTGAGATCGTCGCGTCGATGAGAAGATTTCGGATAATCAACTAATATGGTGTTATTAGTTGAAACTAAACTTACCTATCCAAATGGCAAGTATAACGTAAATACGTATTTAAAATATATATTTTAGTTTGTTGCGTATGCGTATCTACTATACTACTATTTATTTTATTTGTGTGCTGAATAAATATCTTAATATCTTACGAAACAGAAATTTCGAATATGATACTACTTCTTATTCCTCTTGGAGTGCTTCTCCCACTATCGAAGGTTGGCAGTTAGCTTTGAATACTCCTTCTTCCTATTCCCGAGGAGAAAGAGCTGGGCAGCGCTCATAATACCTGTTCGTTCTCCGATATTTCACTGCCCAGACTTTTTTCTGTGACCAAGCTCTCCTTCCTCTGATACTTCTAATGAATATTTATACACAACTTCAGTCACGTGATATATAAAAATAGGATTTATAAATCTTAAAAAGAGCAATATATTTTAACGGAAAATTAACATTGACATCATTGATGTCATCAAGATATATATATATATATATATATATATATATATATATATATATATATATATATATATATATATATATATATATATATATATATATATATATATATATATATATATATATATATATATATATATATATATATATATATATATATATATATATATATATATATATATATATATATATATATATATATATATATATATATATATATATATATATATATATATATATATATATATATATATATATATATATATATATATATATATATATATATATATATATATATATATATATATATATATATATATATCGCCGATAGAAGTCACGATGTCAATGTTAATTTTCCGTATATATCACGTGACTGAAGTTGTGTATAAATATTCATTAGAAGTATCAGAGGAAGGAGAGCTTGGTCACAGAAAAAAGTCTGGGCAGTGAAATATCGGAGAACGGACAGGTATTATGAGCGCTGCCCAGCTCTTTCTCCTCGGGAATAGGAAGAAGGAGTATTCAAAGCTAACTGCCAACCTTCGATAGTGGGAGAAGCACTCCAAGAGGAATAAGAAGTAGTATCATATTCGAAATTTCTGTTTCGTAAGATATTAAGATATTTATTCAGCACACAAATAAAATAAATAGTAGTAATAATAAGGTACATCAAAACTGGAATTATTTGAACTGTTACAAAAATTATTTCGACCGATTTCGGATAAGCTTTCAGATACTAATCAGAGATCAGATATTACCGGTGTATCTGGAAAACATGCAACAAATACCTTCCTTTTTCCCTTGTTTATTGATAAAAAAAATTTAATGAGCAATTGTAACAAAGGTAAAAATGTGAGGAGTATGTCAGTTTTACGTCGTTGTGATTCCGCTTCTGTAAGAGTCTCTTTTAATTACGTCTTAGGAAAATAGAAATAAAACGGGCTTCATGTTTTATTTTTGAACAAAGATAATGTATAAAGAAAGAAGACTTAATAAGATATTATAATTACTAGGTATTTGGGAAGTAATATTATATAAATAAATAAATACATGTATATAAATAGGGGTAACATCACATACATTCCTCAGATCCCAATGCACGATAAGATGCTAAAGCACTTGAGGTATGGGAATCGAAAACAACGATGGCGCCACAAACACCCACACCCAAGAAAATGTAGAAAAAGTGTTTTTCTACATTAATCCGACGGGGAATCGAACCCGGGACCTCGAGATGGCGACACCTCGAAAACCAGTGTTTACGCCACTCGTCCACGGAGGTCGTCGAGTGGCGAAATATGTTCAATATGTGTAATATAATATTATAACTACCTTAATGCAGCAAACTTTCTGTTTATATTATATATTGTAGTCGTTTGTTGTCCCTAAATGATTAAAATAAAATATATTATAATAAAATATATAATAGTATTTATATAATAATAATATAAATACTAACCTTAGCCGGAAACAATTAAGTCGCTCTAATACGAACAGTCAATTCACTCTACCGGCGGTAATGATAAACTAAATCATTGAGTAGTTATTTTATGAAGGTTAACCTACAATTTTCTAAAGTACTGTTTCCACTAAACAAACTGAAACGATCGACTATTCAATATTGTTCCAATCTCTACGTGAGTGCTCAAATTATATTGCCTCGTGTAAATTTCGACGGTAAATGAGTCGGTCCCTAGGGTGGCGGGACCGACAGACTTATGTCATACTTTTAGAATTTATGAAAAGTTTAATCTTTATATTAAGTAGAAATATTTTTAAATATTTAGAAGTATTGTTTAGTGTGGTAAAATTATATTTAGGGTACTCGACAGGCTTGAAAACTGATAAATAAAAAAATATGTTAGAAGTTACTACCGTGATATTTTGTATTAAACTATACAAAAATTGTTTGTATTTAAAAATATGGTATGTATGGTATGGTATGGTGTATTCAAAAGTGTAGTATTAAGAATAAATATGAAATTTAATATGTCATGGTAGCCGAGAGGTTGGGTGATCGGAGTCCGAGTAAAAAAACCAGAAATCGATCTTCTGGAGGTAGGCTTGTTGAGTTTTTCAAAAACTTATGTACCACAACCTGAAAAACTGATGTCTCATCACGCTATCCTAAAATTGTCTTCGGTGAAAGGTGGGTCGAAAGGACTTAATTGTCTAGACCTCTGTCTACCCCAGTTTTTCAATAGAAAATGGCATAAAAATATTTTTTTAAAAAGAATTTGCTATAATGGCCACGTTTATACTGGTGATCGCAGTACCGAACAGCTCATACCTTACATGTATTGGCCCATCAACTTTCTACTTGATTTTCAGGTATGAAAACTCGAATATTATTTGCTTAATTAATTATAACATATTTTTAATTCATTCTGGTAATTTTTAAGATGATTGTCGCACCCTCTGTCCAAAACTATAGGCATTTACAGAGAATTAACCTCTACTACCTAAAAAATTCTAGTAGAAAACTATTACGACAATAACCCACGTAAATAACAGCAGATATGCAATAAATTATTTGAAAGTTTATATTAAATGGTTTCCAAGTACACTCTCTTTAGGATTTTGTAAGTATTTCAAAAAAAGAGAAAGTCTTGGGATAATATTTTTTTCTTTTAATTATATTATTTCAATCAGCCAGTACATAACATTTTTATGTTGTGTGATGTTTACATTGAGGAATTTTTCATATTGACAAATTTATTTTTAACTTACAACAGTAATTGAAGCGGAGGAAAATGCCCATTTTAGCAACCAGTTTGGGCTAATGCCAAATGCATAGTTTGATTATTAAAGTAGAATAATTTTTCAAACTCTAATAGCAATTCCTTTCACTAGACTTCTCAATAACATTACCACAAATTGCTTCCATTAAAAGTTTGTGTGATGAATATACAGTCAGGTCATAAGTATTGTCACACAGTAAAAACATTTTTTTTGAATGCTGGCCACAAAAAAGTTTATTGGATTCGAATTTCGAATTGTTCATGAAAATAAAACTACATACTTTTCAGAATTTTACTCATTTTTAAATATGGGGTGGACGCTTAAAGAAGACCGTGTTGCAGTTATTGCGTTGCATCGTTGCGGTTACGCGCCAATTCAAGTTTTTGACATACAGAAAAATTTTAATATAACCAAAAGATTCGTTTATCGTACCATCAAACCATACAATTAAGACTCTAGTGTCGATGACAGGTCAAGAAGTGGTCGCCCTCGGTCTTTTAGGACTCCAGCAGTGATAAAAGCTGTGAAGGCGCGAATTCAATAAAATCCCAAATGTAATCAGAAACTGCTGGCCCTTCAGATGGGATTAGGCAGACCACGGTGAAAAGGGTGTTAAATGAAGACTTAGGGCTTCGGGCATATCGAAGAAAAACAGGACATTGTTTGAATGCTCGTCTAATGTACCTGAGACTGAAGAGATCCCGCGCTTTGTTTAAGCGGTACGCGGGAAAAAAATATCGGGAAATTCTTTTTTCGGATGAAAAATTTTTTACCATAGAAGAGAGCTACAACAAACAAAATGAGAAGGTGTACGCACACAATAGTGAAGAAGCGAGCAACCGTATTCCGCGTGTCCAACGAGGTAATTTTCCATCCTCGCTCATGGTATGGTTGGGAGTTTCTTATTGGGGCTTAACAGAGGTATATTTTTGCGAGAAAGGTGTAAAAACGAATGCAGTTGTGTATCAAAATACAGTCCTGACGAACCTTGTGGAACCTGTTTCTAATACCATGTTCAATAACAGGCACTATTCCAACAAGATTCGGCGCCAGCTTATAGAGCGAAGAGCACACAAGACTGGCTGGCGGCGCGTGAAATCGACTTCATCGGGCACGAAGACTGGCCCTCCTCCAGTACAGATTTGAATCCGTTAGGTAATCTAACTAAAATATAGCAACACTTGTAAGAAAAGGCGTGCTCAAAGCCTCATCCCAATTTGGAGTGACTCAAGACATCCTTGATTACGGCAGCCGCCGATATTGACATGGACCTCGTTCGTGCTGCGATAGACGACTGGCCGCACAGATTGAAGACCTGTATTCAAAATCACGGAGGTCATTTTGAATAAACTTTAGTGTCATAAGAATCTATGTTTTGTTAAGTTCATTTTGGTATATAAATAGTTACATAATGAATAAACTTGTTTTAATTATTTTAGGTTAAACATGTGACAGAATTTATGACCTGACTAGGTATATATACAGAATATAATAAGTTTTTACACGAATGAAGGATGTTTAAATGTATGTATTATTTATGTAAATATATATTTATGTAAGTATTTTGTACGCTTGAACACAACTATCTTCTTCCTATCATATTGTTCCAAAAATAAGTGTGGGTGAAAGATGTCGATGTCTAGACCTCTGTCTACCCCAGTATTGGAAATTGTATGTAGTATAGCTTCAAAAAAATATACGAATTTTTATACTTCCCAATAATATATTGTCCTTTCAGTCAAAAATATTAAAGTGTTAATAAGCTATAACACGACGATATGCAAGTTTTAAATAATTATTTTGTATATCTAGACTCATTTTTGACAGTCTATACTCATGTATATATTACATTTTCTCAGATTTTAGGCATTCTGCCGAGATATTTAATTACGTTCGTATTGCAATAAACGAAGAGACACGTCCGCTTTTTACGAGACTCATTAATTATCAAAGCATTCATGGCAAGAAAGCAATGACAGAGTTAATTTAACATTCCTTCTTTTACGTATTTCTGTTCCTGTGTAAATAGTAAAAAATCTGTCATCTTCTTCAGAAACTGAGATACCTATTAAACTTCTTCCCCGGTTATCTTATTTCCCTCAAAATACTTAATTCTTCTTTAGTTTTTAAAATTCTTCACTGCCCTAAAGTAAAAAGTTTTATGAATATGCTTCTACATTAAGCTTTATATTTTCTAGCTTATAATCTACACTGTGATACACATGAGATAGTTCGATGTAGATTTAAACATCAACTAAAGTGGTTAAAAAAATTATATAGCGGACAAAATGTCTTCGGTGGAAGGTGGGTCAAAGGGCTTAATTGTCTAGACCTCTGTGTACCTCTGTATTAGGAATTGCGTGAAGATATTTAATAATTATATTTTTATTTAAGACAGCCGAGTGGTTAGGTGGTCGGAATTTCGAGTCAAGAGACCCGAGTTCGATCCCCAGATGGCAGGCTCATACCAATGAGTTTTTCAAAAAACTTATGCATGAATTATATGACATAAATACGGCGATGAGCTCACCACCTGTTACGTTGTCCAGAAAATATCTTCGGTGCAAGGTGAGTCGAAGAGACTTAATTATCTAGACTAGACCTCTACTCTCTACCCTACCCTACCCCTGTCTACCCCTGCCCTACCACCCCTGTATTGGGAATTGCATGATATTTTTATTTAAAATGTTATAGCATTGCCTCATTTTTGCGTGATTATTGATGATCTGTCTGCATTTTTTGTTATAACTCCAATCTTTTTATTTCATTGTTTGCATTAACATTTTTTGTGTATGTAATAATCTCATGTATGTAATAATCTCATGAATTTTATTTGATTTTTTGTTTGACACAAATTATACTTAAAATTTATGAATAGACATGTAAATTCCCACAAGTCTAATATTTTAACAGTGGTAGAGCCACGCATCAGCTTTTGTTGTTGCATGAATGGGCCGGCTCGACCGGGGAAGTACCAAGACCTCACAGAATACCGGCGTGAAGTAGAAGTCTAACAAACTTCTGCGTTTCGTCTGTTGAGTGCAGGTAACCGGAGCACCCCCCACCCCTCCCCCTACATCTAGCATCTTGCACTCGAAGGCCGGCAACGCATCTGCTATGCCTCTGGTATTGCGGGTGTTCATGGGCGGCGGTAATCACTTACCGTCACGTGAGCCACCTGCTCGTTTGCCTCCCTATTCTATAAAAAAAGCCGCCATTCCAATGTTCAAAATTCCTAATTGTATATAAATTTACGATGTCTTCACGGTTCATTTTCTCAGTTACGAATTAACTTTCTTAAGCAATAACGTTCAAGTTTTGACGCTGCCGCATGAAATTTATGTCATAAAATTACATTAAGATTACGTATAACTTACTCTCACAGTACCTTCCCCTCTCATATTTATACTTTACTCAGAACTTTAAACAAGCTGTTAAAGCTTAGTTTAATAATAATCAATAAATTTCTATTCAGTTAACTGGGCTCATAACAGTTTTTAATTTGCACTTTAAGTATGCTACGCATGCTCTTACTTGTATGCCATTAAGCTGAAGAGAGAGATATGTTCTGATCTGTTTTGTATGTAAATATTTATTTAAATAATTTATTAAAAAAATTCAAAATCAGAAAATAATTTAAAATTTTGCCCAGAATTTATTGCAAAATAATTTCGGAATATTACTAAAAAAATATTTTCATGTTAAAAATACATACAGAGGGGCCATCATCACATACATTGCTCTGATCCCAATGTAAGTATCAAACACTTGTGTTATGGAATCAGAAACAACGAATATACCACAAATTCCTAGACCCGAGATATTGTAGAATAAGTTGTTTTCTACATTATCCCGACCGGGGATCGACAACTATATTATAGGGTTGGCAACGTGCAGTTTGAACGCCACTCATCCAGAAGGTTGTTGATGAATTAATGTGTATTCGTCATGTTATTAACAAGATAATTATAAGTCACGATGTTTTATATTAGTATAATATATTATGTACACACATTTTTTTATTACTTTAAACTAAGGAAATAATTATTCAATCATTGAAAATCAAAGAAAGCTGTTAAGGATGCCAAATTTTTTATATTTTTTATTTTTTTATATTTATATTAATTTGTCAAATTTAAAGTTAAATTGCTGCTTTCAAGCTGCTTCTCTCCAAAAAATTCTGCATGTAATCTCGCGATTTCTGACTTTTTAGAAAATATATATGCATTAAGCATTCTTCAATATGAAATAAAAAAATAGACATTATTATATATAAATAAGTTTCCCTGACATTTATTTGACTGCTTTATGCTACTTGACCGGTTTATGTTTCTGCGGTTGTATGCATGGTTGATCTTTACCTTAAAGAAATACGTTTCTCAATCTAGCCACTTTGCCTAGTTGACAGTTATGGAAAATTGTACTAAAAAAATTAACTTATTATTAGTAGTTACCACTCTATAAAAGTGAATTGACAACTATCGTTTATACAATCGTTTTACATAAATTATTGGAATAAATTATCTACATGATGCATTACCATAGACAAAAAAAATTAAATATATTTTCAAATGTCCGTAAAAACTTTTATAAATTGAAATGTAAAAAAATTTATTCGTGAGCTGAATAAATTTTTTTACATTTAAATTTATAAAAGTTTACATACTTGAATTAACTATAGAATTTAGAATTATGTAGGTCTTTATCATTCTTTCTTGGAATGTTAAGCTGACGGAATTCAGTAGGACAAATCCCATAAACAAGATTAGGTCACCGCTTTACGACGGTTGAAAGTATCGGGTCATCTTACAAGTAGCAATTCCTGAAGCAGTAGATTGAATGCAAAATTGGATAACGTTCTTACGAGCTGGACGTAGTGGAATGTAGATACGATTATAGTATCCAAACTAGTTGTTTTTGCATTACAAATACGTAAAATGTGTTGACGTTACGTCATTATTTGGTACATCTTGTTCATTTTAGATTTAAAACATTTTAAGGAAGTAGTGTGAAAAACAAGTTAATTATAAACTTGTTAGTAAGTGATTAATGCAGCCCACTGCAATAAATTGGTATTTTCTAGTAGGAATCTACTATATATATATATATATATATATATATATATATATATATATATATATATATATATATATATATATATATATATATATGTATATATATATATATATATATATATATATATATATATATATATATATATATATATATATATATATATATATATATATATATATATATATATAATACTTTAATTATGTTTGCAGTAGTTGAAAAAGAAATGTGGTTGCTTAAATAAAACAAAGGCAATAAAATCAAAACAGACCGCGAAAATAGCGTAAAGAGTCAGCCGACGATAGCCGAGTGGATGGATGGTCGGAATTTCGAGTCGAGAGACCCGAGTTCGATCCCCAAATGGCAGGCTCGTACCAATGGGTTTTAAAACCTATGTACGATTTATATCGTTGACTTGGACATAAAGGCGGCGACGGGCTCACCACCTGTCACGTTGTCCCTAAAATATCTTCGGTGGAAGGTGGGTCAAAGGGACTTAATTGTCTAGACTAGACCTCTGTCTACCCCTGTATAGCGAATTGCGTGAAAATAGCGTTAAAATGCGCGAATAAAAGTCATGGACAAAATCTAGCATGCGATAATTTCCACTAACAAACCGATTAGTAATTTATTTAGGTACGAAACCTGTGTTAAAGTATATTATTTTAATTTACTCATTACTTATTTATTTATTTTTAATTGAATTACATTTGCACGCCGTTTTGCGCACGAATGGTAATTCCGATAAAGTGCTACGGATCAAGGCCTAGAATATTCGACCTAATTATTGACATACCAAAGAGTACATGTATTTATAATTTACACAAATTAATACGTAGATCCCCATCGAAAAGAAAATATTGATTAAACCAAAAAAGAGCCAACCCTAATAACATCATGTCAAGATGATAACTGTTAATTGATTAGTAAATTAATATTTAAAAAGGTTTTTCTGACAATCCGTTGTCCCACGTGGTAGTGCAAAGCTATATTGCGGATTCATATCCCGATAGGGAAACAATTGTGAAACGAATATTGTACTCGAATCATGGATGTTATGTGTATACCTAGTCCGGCCATAAATTAGTTCTGTTACAAATGAAAATTAATTATTTAATGAAGTAATGTAATGTTATTAAATTTATTACTAAATATTTATTAGTCCTTACAAAAAAAATTAAAAAATGTTTTATATTCGAAATTGTTTAGCCAAGAATCCTATGCCATGTTCAGCATGCCATGTCCTCTAAAACGGTCCATAATTTGAAGTTTAAAGGGTTGAGGTCTGGGCTAGATGAGGTCAGTCTTCGGCTCTTATAAAGTCCGGAACGTTGGTTTCAAGCCAAGCTGGGGTACTTCCTTGTGATCAGGTGCAGAGTCCTGTTGGAAAGTCCACGGTATATTTTTAAAAAGTGTATTGCTGAGAGGTTTTCCAATATGACCAAGACTGTATCTTGATTATCTTTGGGTAAAGTTTTCACTTCTTTTCTCAAAAATGTAATTTTGTGACTCCTTGATAAGACACGCGCACCAAACCTTCACTAATTCAGGATGATGACTACATTGTACCTTTACGTCCACTTGAGCAGCTTCTGTAGAAATGTAAGCGTATACTTTATCATTACGCTTATTGTAGTGTTCTTCAATCGTCAAATTTTTTTATCGAGAAAGAGGATATTTCTGTGCCTTTCACCTGCGTATCGCGACAGAAGGCGTTTTTATCGATCCACTCTATTTAATTGCAAAGATTGATTTAGGGCTTGTCCTGTATATCGACGATAAGCACCGAGTTTCAGGTGTTGTTTTATAATACGCGACAGAGATACATACGGCTAATACCGAGCTTTTGAAATGTCTGGAATATGACCGACGGTTTCATACCCACTTCGTGCAAGGCGATGAATACAATCCTATTTTCTTTAACAAATTTTTCTTTAACAATTTACATTCCATATTGTAATTTGATACACAAAAAATATGTGAATTAGCGCAAAACCGAAAGAAGTTTTTAAAATAATATGAAGTTCCAACTTAACAAAATAATTAAAAAGTTGAAAAAAAGAAAAGTTTTTTGTAACAATATTTATGGCCATACAAGTTATATTAATATCTATGTAATCATATTGTACATCTTTGTAAATATATTGTATCGTCGGCTTTAAATCAAAGATGGTGTTACTTTTACTATAACTTTGTCTCGAATAGGCTTCGCTGCATGGTGCGTCGAAAGGATTTAATCTATCTATCTAGAAATCTCAATCAAATCAATCAATCAAAAGTCCGATAGCCGAGTGGTTAAGTAGTCGGAATTTCGAGTCGAGAGACCCGAGTTCGATCCCCAGGTGGCAGGCTGGTACCAATGGGGTTTTCAAAAAAAAAACTCATGTATGAATTATATCGTTGACTTGGACGGTGACGCCGACGGGCTCACCATCTGTCACGTTGTCCCGAAAATATCTTCGGTGGAAGGTGGGTCAAAGGGACTTAATTGTCTAAACTAGACCTCTGTCTACCCCTGTTGTGGGAATTGTGTGAAGATATTTATTTATTTATTTATTTATCTAGTAATCTAGAACTACGCCATATCTTTTACACATATTCAAATCATCATCGCGTATCTTTACACATATTCATAATAGGTAGCTATTATGAATATGTGTAAAGATACAAACAAACGAAAATGCTTACAATCTTGTAAGAAGGAAATGAAATTGCTTTCACTTCATTTTATCAGGCTACAGTATATGTTATAATCGCTAAAGTAAGACTAAACTAGAATATATTTTCCTAATGTATAGTAAATATGATTTGCCATAATAGTCACGCTCAGTAAGACAATTAGTAATCTCACGCATCTTAGACTTTTGCCCGTCACCAGTCTGCTTATTTTTGCGTCGGTATTTTTCGAGATATTAATGTAACTATCTCGTATCAGTCAATAGTCTTTGCCAACCCACGGAAAAAGAGGGTAGTAAAGTTAACGCCGATACCATGTGTTTTAAATTATTCGCGATCTTGTAATGCAGGCCATGATTGAGTCGCTCATGAAACAAACACTTTTCATATTGGCATGAGTTTTGCAACCCTTTTTTTGGAGCACTTAACCTTCTTACGTTGCCAGCAATGTACATATTGGAAGCTGGTATCCATGTAAAAAAATATAAACATTTGTACAAAAAAGCGATCGATGTATTCCCGCGTAATACAAGGAATTATGAAAGACTGCTATTCGATCGCATACCCGAAACTGCATTTTATCATCACAATTGTAATGCTATGTCTATAAAAATATACAATAAACTGCCATATGAGATAAAAGAGCAAAAAGATATAAAACAATTTCAGACCATGCTCAAGACTTGGCTATTGAACAGAAACTATTATGACATAAAGGAATTTTTAAATGAAAGCTATTAATAATTTTTAACATTCTCATGTATTGACTTGCATTATAATGACTTAAACATGATAATAATTAAGATTACAAATTTAGATAAGTAGCAATTTTGTTTCTTTAGTGTTAATAAAATCTTTGCTTCGAGTATAACGATTAAAAAAATTAAATTTTCGTACGCCAATACTGGTAAACTTGTTGTAAACTGTGACTATTATTATTGAAAGATCTGTTGGCAATCTACCACGTTTATACAAACAAATGATTCTGATTATGATTATGATTATTACCTTTGCGTCTTAATGATTACCATTATTCTAAAGATATAATAATACCTAAAGATATAATAATTTGTAATTCAAGTTTCACTAAAATTTCTTTCAGCAGTGATTTACCGAAAGAAAATATCTGAATGGTGAGGCATTTCTTTGACTAAATTATTAAGACTAACTTTCGAAGACTGTGTGATCAAATTGCTCGAAAAGATCTCCCCTTCGTCGGATCGAAAATGATAAATTTTAAAAGAAGCGAAAGAAGTATGAAAGATTGTGACGCGATCTGTTCCCTCTGGCTACCCGGTCAGGGACTGTGCGTGAAGATATAATGTTAATAAATGTGAGTTAGTTCAATGACATTAGAAATAAAATTTTAGTTTTATATTTTATATTCGATAACGCTACAGGTGAACACATTAATACCTAACACCCAATGGGATAACTTATCGTTACTCATAAAAACGTCATAATTCATGGCTGCCATTATTCTCAAAGCGAAACCCGGGAGAAGCTGAACCCTTGTAATTAAATATGTCGAAGATTTATCTCATAACATTAGCTATATGATACATAATTGATGAAAACTACAGATAAAACAAGTATTTAATTTAAGAGGAAAATGAAATGTTAATATATATCATTAACTATGTAGGTATTTTTTTAATTTATAAGAATAAAATGAAACATTCCTATAAATTAAAAAAATTATCTATATAGTTAATGATATATATTAACATTTCATTTTCCAAAATTCTTTCCAAATATTTATTTTACCGAAGTTCCCATGAGACTAAATTCTACATAAATCCCCGTCGATCAAAATTTACAAAAATGCATAATTGAACTTACGATAGTCGAGTGCTTGGGTGATCGGACTTCGAGTTAAGAGAACCGTGTTCGATCCCCAGGCGGCAGGCTCGTACCAATAGGGTTTTTCTAAAACTTATGCACGACGTTTCTGAAACTTATGTATATGTTGGCTTGGACATTAAGAGGGCATTAAATATCTTCGGTGAAAAGGGGGTCGAAACGACTTAATTGTCTAGACCCTGTATTGGATAATGCGTGAAGAAAGTTACCATCGTGACTTCTTCTGAATTCAGGTATAAAAACAATAAAGTCCTTTCGACCCATATAAATAAATTATATAGATACTTTTTCCAATAAAAATGCTTTCTTTACTTTCAAAGCAAAGAAATCGTATAGGAAATACGTGTGTACTTATATTTTCTTTTAATAACGAAGCAAACAGGTTACATCTAACTTTTAATTTAACTTGTTCATATACCTAATTTGTGTACTACAACAAATATAGCGGAATACTAAAAAATACAATATCAATAAATATCTTTACAAATAGACTAGCTCTGATAAAACCTTGTTTTGTTTTAATAACTTTGATCCAAAATTTATGTTTTTAGACAAATTTAGTTTCCCTTGATAAACAAATGAGACGAGCATAACTTATTTGAACATGATGTGATAGACCATGTTTGACCGTTCCTTTTTGGAGCAGATTGCTCTAACCTACCTGAATAAGGAAAATAAATGTTGAATTTCAAAGAAGCGAAAGATGTTAGGATCGTGAGCGATTTATTCTATCTAGCTACCCCGTTAGGGACTATGCGTGAAAATGTTTGTTTACTTTAGAGAATCTGAGTTTACTCTGAATATTTATTTTATATTCATAATTATATTTGTCAGAAGGATTGAGAAGAGATTGAACTGGGTAACCATTCTTATTTACGTTTATAACTGTTTTAAAATTATTATCGCAAGATACCCAGTACATGCTAAAGCACAAATTGTAATAGTAAACTTCGTGACGCTTTAACAAAGTTACTACAACAAAATAAGGTTTCATTACAGCTAGTCTGTTTGTAAAGACATTTATTTATTTTGGTATTCCTGAGTTTTCTGCTCTATTTATTGAAGAACACAAAAAAGGTACGTAAAATGTTAAATTAAAAGCTAGACATAACCTATTCGCTTAGTTATTAAAAGAAAATATAGGCACACACGTATTTCCTATACTTTATATTGTACATATACCAAACATTTTCTATATGTTCGTTTTCTTTGCTTTGAAAGTAAAGAAATTTTGTTGGACAAAATATCTACATAATTTATTTATTGTTATACCGATAGCCGAATGGTTAGGTGATCGGAATTCGAATCAAAAACCCAGTCCATTGTGTTCCTCAACCATAAAAATATCGATTTTATTTAATCTTAACGGCATTTCATGACACTATCGTCACAATTTATTGTTTATCTATTGCTGATGACACGTTAAAGTAGGACAACATTCCATTCATTCGTCCATCATTCATTATTTTTTTAATTAAGTTTATTATCTATCACAGTTATTTTGTATCTTCTCTCGAAATAGTTATGCACTATAAAAATGAACATATAAAACAAGATTACGTAATAGAGGAAAATATCCATGTATTTTTATAAAATATTACACTTAAAACTAACATTGTATATGTATAGATACATGATATGCAACAATGATTGATATATCGCATTGTGATATATACTATACGAATAGACGTGATGAGTTCTTATTGTTACTACGAATGTTTCCTTTACCCGACTTTATTAACGTCGGGATTGACATATAAATTAACATCTATCTGCGAATATATAAAAGTAGTTGACTTTGTGAAAATAACTTTTCGGTGTTTACTGTGTTTACTATAATCTTAATACGAGTATAACTCTCGTAGTAAAAGGAACGGAAAATAATATTAAAACAGAAAATATTTAATATCGTAACATCTAATATAGCTCAACCTTTAAGAAGAAAAATGTTATTGGCAAGTATACGAACCAACAACACTTTAAAGCGGTATAAAATGCGGTTTGAATCATTCTGCTTGTATAATCGAATAAGAGCAATCAGTCTTAAGCCTGTTTTCGGGGTAGCTTTATGTTATAGCGTTGTTTATATGCTCTCGCGATTGGTTTTACTGCGGAGCATTCTCATAAAAGTAAATAATTTCGGTTTCGGCAATAATTTAATTTGATCCCTAATAGAAATGAATAATAGAAAATATATAAAAATAATAGAAAATATAGAAATAATATTGTTCGATAGTAATAGTGACCAATCAAGAAATATGGTTTATCTTAACTTCTATCTATATTCATCAATCTTATTTATCATACTAGTTCCACTTTTACTAATAGTTCTTACTAATAGTTTAGTTTAGATGTTCGTTATTAAATAACGCGAACACGACTTCCACAGTGAATGCAATGTAACACCTTTTAATTAACGGACATGTATCATTTCTTAAAAATTCTCAATTCCCGTAGGAATGATCTTATCCTTGATCTTTTTAAACGAATTTTTATTTCTCTAAAATCATCAGGCAACTATTTACTCAATGAAATTAAAGAATTATAAATTTTGAAATGACGCTAATCATGTAAACATTGTGTATTGCTTGGTAAAAAATTCCAAAACAGTTGAGTTCAAAAAGATGAAGATGAATTCGAAGTAACAAACCATTGTGTGATAAATATGAACATTTTTACTCGAGTTAAAGATGTGTGATCGCCAGGCAATGATTATGTGATTTTCAAAGATGAAAATCGGCGTGTTCTCTATTCATTGTGGTTTTTGGATGCATGAAAGTGTAGCTTTTCTAGTCTATAAAGTCTATATATCTTATAAAGTCTAAAAATCTTCAGTCAGGAAAAAAGTCTTTATCAGATAATATTTAATAAAATTTTGTCTCTTAAACTATAAACTATAACAACTGTTACAAGATCTGACTGTAAAATATATCATCTTTGTGAAGCATAGATACAAATGAATGAAAGATATTAGGTACACGTAGTCGGTCCTACGCGCATTCGGATCTCCAACTAACACAGCAAATGAGAGTGTCTGATACTACGTATGCTAACCCAAATATAAAATACAGAGATGAATGGCTTTTTAAATTATACTTATTAAACTCATAACAATTAGTGCCTTTATAAAATGCAGTTGTAGGCTTTTGAAGTGTAAGAAAGTCATCACAAAGTTATTAAATGATATCTTGAACTTCTTAGAATAGAAAACCTTATTTTACCGTCCTTTTTGCTTAATACCGACTGGAATGTATTAAAAATATGATTACTTTTTTCTCATTACTCGTAATTCTCGCCCTCTCCCCATTACCTAACCCCCTTTTTGACGCATAAAATTCCAAAAACTACCATATTTTAAATGAATATGGTACATATTACTACATAAATCATAAATAATTTGTACGAAATCATGCGATGCAAACAGGTGTCAAATGTTGTTTCGTCTAAGCCGACATGATTAACGTATTTTAACAAAAGCTATTATATGATTGATATTACTTTCCTTGTCTCTATTGATTACCAGATATCTTAAAATATCAGCGCATCATTTAACATGCTAGATCTGCAGTCACCAATACACAACAAATTATCCTAATAGGGCAATTCTATTATCTGTAGACTAGAGTGTTTAAAATCCGATCAAGTGGATTAAAAATGCCTTATTTTTACTTACTTAAAATAAAAAATTAAACAAGATTTTATAAAGGTTAACATGAATGTCACTATTCCGTTAACACAGTCTAATTAAGATGATAAGTTTCTCATTTACAAAGTTGTGATTTACAAGTAATAAAAGTTGGGTAAAGGAAGTAGCTAACAATGAGGTCAAAATTACCATTATAATGAATCCCCTAGTTTAAGTATTTAATTTATAAATCGAGTCGACGAGTTGAACTTTATTTTTTTCAACTTTTGAAAAAGGCCGACTTTAGAAAAAGGAAAGTTACGTTGTTTGTTTTTCGTATGTACACCAATTTTGAAATTTTGATTAATAAAATATTACTTCCAACCTCAATTGTAAACCCATTTTCAATTTTTTCAACTCTTTTTGATGTAATTAAGGTGTTTGCATCTAGGGATCGTCTTCTCTGGCTATAGAGCTGATGATGGAAACCAACAAGACCTTACAGGTTAGGATAGCGGTAATGTGCCATTAATACACTAATTGTCAACAGAAAGTTCCCGGTACACAGTTATTTTATTGTAAGAGACGAATTAGATATTTAATGGTTTCCAATGAATTGGTAGTAGGGTTTTCGTATATCTTACACATTTATGATCATCTTCAGCATCATCAAGAAATCCAACTTCAACTTCCACCAAGTCTACCTATGCTTGGCTCATCAAAATATTATCACACTTACTAAGTAAGTGTGATAATATTTTGATGTGATAGTACTTAGGTACTTACCTTACAAGTCATTATAAAAATCGTCAAATGTGCATGTCCGCCCCATTGTTACAAAGTCAGGTACTTCATAATTATTTGAATACTTCCGCTCTTTTCTGATTCAATTGAGATGTTAATAATATTATGTGATAGTTGTTAATTAATAACAATTATAGGAGAAATTTATTATTTGAATTTTTGTGTTCTTTTGGAAGGTGGTACATATTTTTTAATGTTTATGAATTATGAAAAACTTCACGCTATTTCCAATATTTAGATATATTCCAGTAGTCAGAGGTCTAGACATTTAAGTCCTTTCGACCCACCTTACACCGAAGACATTTTTAAGGACAACGTGATTCACCACCTAGTGAACCTAATGCCGTCTTTTATGTTTTTGTATAATTGTGAAATAATATTATTTTTATATTAATCAAATAACGTAAAACATAAATAAATATTGGAAGAATCTCTTCCAATATTTATTTATGTTAGATTCAAATTATATTTATTATGTTTCATCGCTCTTTATACGTAGAAGTAGGCATTACATAACATTGGGTTACTCGCACTGAAGGCTTAAAATGAGCCTACGATATGGGGAAAGGTGGAAAATAACCTACTTTAGACTAGTATTCTGGAAGTTCGTGGCTCTGCCACGGCCTAGCCAACCCATTCGTTCCATTATGTTCAGCTATACACAATTCCCGTGAAAATAGTGACGCAAAAGTAGTGCTGTATTAGCATAAGTTGTCAAGTGACGCATAGAAACAAAAATGTTACACTAAACTCTATTATGTGTATGAATATGGTAGAGTTTGGCCACTAATAATCTGTAGGTTTTACTTGTTTGTATACATTGATTTTTTTGAGAATCATGGTATTAGGTATACGGTCAAGGAGCGAGATAAACGGCCGGTAGCTTGCTATGCACTGGTTTATTCACAGAGGGCGCGTGAGCACAGCCACGCAGTGTAATACATAAGCATACCAACGCATACACATACATAACACATGGCATGTGAGGTTTGGAGCGATAGCGATTTTTGCAGATGGACAAAAATCTTATCTCAAAAATTATGGTACCTTTGTGGTCTTTTATGTTAATCTTTTAAACAAAATAAATAAATATCTTCACGCATAGTCCGTGACTAGGGAGAAGAGATCACCAAGTGTCATAGTGCTGAGATATCTCTTTCACTTCTTTCAAATTCATCAATTTTTTCATACACGCACGTCTTCATATCCGAGTACTCTCGACCCTCACCTCTTCAAACAGTATGCTCACACGGTCTACGAAAGTTAGTCTGAATCTTTTAGTGTTAACTTTCGCGCTATATTTTTCTTCAACATTTGGTCTTCACTCATTCGCTTCGAAACAATCTAAGCAGGCTATCTATTTTAATGATAAGATGATCTTTCAAACCATATTCCATAATGCCATACTTCAAATTTCTTCATAACGTTTTCAGTCGGCCAAGGATTCGATTTTCGGAAGGCCATTATCAGAAGAAATCGCATTTCCTATGCGTTCAAGTGACAATGACTGCCCAAATACTTCTTTTATTAAGTTTTAACTATTCAGAGAGGAGTATAATATCTGTAAGTAAATTTCTTTTTCGGCGGTCGTACACCAAACATCATTCTGCTCATTGAAGTGTGATTGAGACGGTTATTCTGCCGGTAGCCATTGGCATTTAAATTCACTAAGTCACCTCTTACAACACCCTTTGCGAAAAACATAAGAAGTAAATAAAATTTCAACTCTACAAAGAGAGAATGTTATAAAAATGCTAGAATATTAATAATGTTCCATTATTGGTGGAGCTGATTTAATTACATAGAAAATAACACACGGTGTCGAATAATACCCAGAATACACAATTAATTTAATGACAAACTAAATTATGTTTATCGATTCATGAAGGGAATATTTTTGTTTGTTAGCTGTTGTGAAATGTTTAACAACTCAAATGTTTTTATGTCATGTGGTTTAAGTATATGTCAGATGGTATGTACTTGAACTTTTCATTTGTGGTTTAAGTACAAATGGATGCTTAAGCCATATGGTTTACAACTCCTTAATATATATAACCTGTATATGAAAACATGTTGAGTATTTTTCTGGAGTTTATGGTATATATCAAATCTTCCTTATGCTCTTCAGAGACAGGACACATAGCCCTTAACATATTGATGCATTATAAATAATTATTTATTTATTATATTTACAGAAGTCTATAATCTGTATATAAACATTGTAAGAAATTTTCATCAAAATTTGGTGAGCAATTACAGATATTGGAACAATTCGGTGAGCGAATTAGGGATTGCGACTCTATCAGTTTATCCTTGATAAAAAAATGGTATACTCTGTACTACTAATTGACACATTCACAGAATATTGATAAAGACCAAATACTGGAAATAAAGAAAAACGAAATATTTATTTCTTATAATATTAATATTTGAAACTACCATCGCAATAGTAAAGAAAGGGTTCACTGACAAGCCCGGCAATCAAGTCATCACGTTCCAAAAAAGAAATGTTACATGATTAAAATAAACATGATAAATAAACAATTTATTATTATTATTATTATTCTAGAAGCTACAACTACTTTACTTCTTTAAGTCTCACTACCTTTATTACAGTTTCTGCACACAAGCAGAAACTAATGTTTGTCTTGCCTTGGCCTTATTCTTTAGTCTCGTTAGTGAAAAGCATAAGTATGATTGCTAGAATATTACGTTCTAGTAACAAGTAAAACAAATATACACATACTTTCAGAGCACTTGATTATGAAAATAATGTTGACAGTGTCCTAAATAAGAACACTCGTCTCTAATGTGGTCTAATGGGGTTGTAATAGGGACGAAAACACAACCTTCAATTCTAACCATGCCATATGAGATTCCATATGGTGTAAACGTTATGATGAGTGCATATTCCAGTGGCCGATTTCGAAGTGTAGTTCCGGAAATTTTTCAATAAAAATAGAAGTAAACTCATAAAATACTTAAAAAAGCCTTTGAAGCCTTTACGATAATTATCCGATTAAAAACCTAAGAGTTTATTATCTCTGAGGACTCCAAAGAACCACTACACCAGTTCTTTATACCATTCAAACCGGAACGAAATAGAAAAAGTTAAAGTAGCAGCCTCTAATGCAATTTGCATACTATGTACCTTAAACCTAAAAGTGATATATACTTCTAGTAAAATAGACCATAAAGAGTGACAAAATAATTAGAGATCTACCAAGAAATAACTTTTCAATGACAAAAAGGAATTTTAATAAAGATTTCTTTAAATTATTATTTATAGTTTTTGATGAGTTTTATCTTTTTACAGTAATTTTCACAAATTAAATTGTCAAAACTTAAAAAGTAATGACAATGCAAGGATTTTTGCTGTTAAATATCATTAGAAGCTTCTTGGATTCTATTAAAATTAAATTGAAAGAAGATACTGAAAAGATTAGTCTCGACTCAGACAATTTAATCGGATAATCCTTTTCCTAATTTCTTTCATCTGAGGATCGCTTATATTAAAGTGATCAAAATAACCGTTTATAATATAATAGCAGTTTAATATCTTTAACGACTTTAAAAGATAACACACATTATTTAGAGAAGTTTAAAATATACGTTTCATTCTACATAGGAAATAAACCAAGTCAATAACAGTCATAATAAATTACGGTTTGAATGATGGAATTCAAATTGACGGTATCGAGTTCGATCTTCAGGCAAAAGGCACGTAGCAACGAGTTTTTTAAAAATTTTCTACGATTTGTATGATATATGCTTTTCACATCTAGTGAAAAACTCACCTGCAACAGTGTACAAAATAAGCTCAGGTAAAATGTGGATCGAAATAACTAAATTGTTTAAGACTCTGACCACTTCAGCAAATAGATTTATGAGCATTTGATGTAGTCAAATTGGCAACTTCGATTTCGACTTAGAACTTTGACTATTCCTTCTTTAAGGAAATAGCTCTAAGTATTATATTTATTAGTGGGGCTCTTTTCTTAAAAAAAAAAAGAAAAGAGGTGAAAGGCTCTTACTCAGAAATAGTAACTAATATTTATATATTTGTTACTTTTTTCAGTGAAGCTCTATTAGAATCTTTTGATGTGAAACATCTATAGCCGCACGTAAAACCGATTTCTGGCGTGGCGACGCATGCCGTGCACGTACGTAGTAGTGTTTAATTATAAACCTTAATACTCAGGTAATAGGGTGTAAATTAGTATACCTTTGTATGCACGCTATACAAAGGTATACTAATTTACACCCTATTACCTGAGAATTAAGGTTTATAATTAAACACTGAAATCCCTTTTTTTATATTTAATTAATTATATTCATATTATTCATATTAGTGACTATGTAAATTATATTAAGATTTCATTTTTACATCATTTCCTTATAGTCAAAAATGTTCAATAATTTTTAAAACGAATAAACATAAACTACCATTAAAATTAGCTGGAGATTTTAATGTAAATTTAAAATTGAATCACTGCCATTAATGACATTTCTTCAAAAAGAATTTCAATTGCAAATCAACAACAATCCAAAAGAATCTACTACCAAATATGGAACAAATATAGATGCTGTAATTGTGAGATATCTTGATAATGTTTCATCCAATACTTTTGTAACGTATTAAATAAATATATAAATATCTTCACGCAATTCCCAATACAGGGGTAGACAGAGGTCAAGTCTAGACAATTAAGTCCCTATGACCCACCTTCCACCGAAGATATTTTCGGGACAACGGGACTTTACTACTACGGGACTTTTGTAACGTAGTTTAGTTATCACTACTATACACACCAATCGTCACAGTAATACCGGCAGAGGAAACATCGAATATAACTATAACTGAAGTCCCACTTGATATTAATATCGAATTTTTATATCAAATGTAAATAAATGTTTATTAAATAAAGTTACCATTTTCTGTAAGAAATTCGTAATACTTCATTTTTTCATTAGTATTTTGTTAGTACTTAATTTTTTCATTCCTGTAATAATATTATCTTTTATGCATATTACTTGTACACACACGATGTTTCACATCTGCCAGGCGTCCCATGACGGCTCACATTTTTTAATTTCATAACTCTGTTTTCATTTTTTTACTTCGTCATATACTTGGGTTACTTCCTGTGCTATCGATAGTTCTTGGTCCAGCCATACTTTCGCGTATCAGAACTACGCAATTGAAATGTATCACAGGTTTAATATGAATGTTGTAGGAATAATATCATAAGCGCATGTGCACCGAAACGACAAAGTTGTGAATAAGCCCGCCTACGGCAAAGCTTTCAGGCAGTTTCCCCTCTGTATTTTCGGGGTCTACACGTAGCGTTCGTAGCTAGCTACGCGTTGTGAATTAACTCACTAACAGTTTTAACTGAAAGTACGTTATAAATGCACAATGTTGCAATGTCTGTGAACTTATAGGAAGATAGTTATGTGAAATAAAATTAATAATGTTGTTGCGAAAACTATTGTTCTATATACATTTTGGACTTATCTTTCATGCAGTAATTTGCTTTAAGGATACTGTCGGTGCGTATAGTATAGTATTGTTTAGCATAAACGCAAACGTTTTGATTAAGTAAAGATAACCGCTATTTATCATTAATCGTCAATCACCTTAGAATGGATTTAAATAATTATATCACTCTTGAACTCATTGCCAATTTTTTGTCAACTTTTAACAACAATTATTTACCGAAGTTTTAATAGTTTCGTTACCTGATTTGAAATAAATATTTAAATTTGAATACTTCTGTTATAATAAATTAAAGGTAACGATGACACACATGTCTAAAATAATAAAATACGATTTACAGATATATCACCTTTAACAAGATCTGTTTTCTTATTACCGTCATATAACAGTGTGTTATTTATTATTACAATTAATTTGTTAATTTTATTATTTATGTTAAATTTATTATTATATAATTTATAATTATAATATATTAATTTATTAAATTTTAGACTACTTTTTTCTTTCTTCTCGTGGCTGGTATGAATATGGTGATTTCTTGAGTGTGTTTGCGGGTGGGTTGGGCTTCACTTTTACTAACTATTAATAAATTAGGTGCAGGATCGATTTTTACCTCATTTCCAAAAAAGACAATAAATATGTATACATAAGAAGACAACTAATTACGGCAAATAAGATGATCAGCTTTAATGTCCTGATGCTCTAGTTTGTTTTTTCGGACTGGCACAAACTATTTTATAAAGACTAAAGAAGGATATTTTAAGCTAAGAGTTGCGGATTCGTATCCCACTAGAGACGATCACTTGTAAACGAACGGAAAAGAATTTTGTACTTATCTTCAAGGCATTCCACTACCGGGGTAGACGTAGGTCCAAAAAATTAAGTCATTTTCACCCACCTTTTACCGAAGACATTTTTAGGACAACGTAACAGGTGGTGACCATGTCGCCGTCTTTTTTTCAAGCCAACGACATAAAAAGTACATAAGTTTTGAAGAAACTCATTTGTACGAGCTTACCTGGGGATCGAACTAGGGTCTCTTGACTCGAATTCCGATTTTGTGCTTGAGCAATGTGGGATCCGCTTTTATAAAATATTATAAATATTTTATAAAAGGGAATCTCCCATATCATTGTAGTTACACAATACATGTATTAAATACTTTGTTGTGACTGTATTAGGAAAACAATAAATGGAAAGCCGAAATACCTCGTCACACAGACACAAACGGGGATTGTGTCTTTAGAACTAGATGGATGAATAAATAATAACCAATACATACACACATCTATGAGTCAATTACAATCTTAGCTTCAAACGCTAGAACCCGCAACCCTTAGCTACAAACGTTGGGTCACTACCTATACTAGTGACTTTGCGATGTAGGCTTCCGGTTACCTCAGTCACCGGATGAAATGTAGATTATTTCGCATCAACAACCGACAAGGCTATCTCGTATAACTTTTAATTTCTTATGACTATCGCCCTGAAGTTTAGCAAATACATTGTTAATATAAAACGTAACTTCATAGATATGTTTTTGTAGTATAGCAAACATAAACCTGATATTATTTGTGTGCAATAAATAGCAATATAAATACTTATTTTATATGGATAATCCTTCATTTGGAACGGCTGTAGGTGCCTTCGAATCGCAGCACTCTGTACTCTTTTACCGCCCTTAATTGCGTTAAAAAAGCACTTTACCATGGCCCTCCTGTGAATGAAATGTCTGTGTATTGAAGATGATTGATGACTTAATGGAATTTAGTCAATGTTATTAATTTGATTTGTTTATAAATAATCAATTGTTTTACTTAATTACTTGTTCGCTGAAATTTTCTTTTTTAAGAGTTTCTTTCTAAAATCAATTTAATGCAACAATTGAAACTGCTTATCAAGGATAGCTGACGGAGGTAGAACAAGTCCCTTCGATGAAGTTCCCTTGTCGTGGTGGAAGGGCTTTATAACCGTGGCTTCGATAATTATGAATCATGAGGAGTGTACATGGCCAGCAAATTGTGGGAAAGAGCAGCCCGAGAAGGCGGCCTTCTCGGGCTGCTCTTATCTTCTAGTAGCCCAGCCCACTTCGGATATTGAGTGTTTGTATCATGGCTTACGGACAGCCGACTGTTCGTTAGCCCTGTGGGAAAGGAGGTCGAATGAACTCATCTGTGCTAAGGATATGCGTTTCTACGTTTCTGTGTCCCTGCTAACAAGCGATGATAGCAGATCATCGTACGGTTTTAGTCGCGTATAAGCTAAGTATTTAAAACATATAAGTACACACGTATAAAGTAGAACATCTAGGAGTATGTATATTATAGTGTCCCGATATTTTCTGTCCTGAGAGCATTATGCTTGCTTGGACAGCTGTGGGTTCTTTTTTCTATATCTTTTTATCTTCACGCATTCTTATTACAGAGGATGCGAGAGGTCTAGAAAATTTTGTCCTGAAGACCCTAATTTCACTGGAGTTTATTTTGGGACAACGAGACAGATGAAGAACCTGTTTCCGTCTTTATGTCCAGAGCCAATAATATACATCAGACAAATTCGGATCTCGATGACTCGAATTCCGATAGCCCAAACAGTCGACTATCGTGATTTTCTTAGCTGATTATCCTTATCGCCTCTCTCGCTACAATTCCGCTAGTATAAATTCAGTCATATGAATGGTTAAAGTAGACTTTATTCATTCTAGAACAAAATATATCACGAATTTAAAATCTTCTACTTATTAAGCTTACAGCTACATAATTAGTTTAGATAAAACTATAAATTATATTTAACAAAGGGAGGAAACATACGAGGTAACGAGAATAAAGAATTTATAAAACGCAGGATGTTTGTTTGATGAATTTATAGAATGCAGGATTAGACAGAATTTATCTAAACTTTTTTGAAATATTTTTTGGTCATTGATTAAAATAAACTAATATTATGCCTCTCATATGTCATAACTTTTAATCAATTCTATTATTATGATCCATATAAAAGTCACGATAGCCGAGTGGTTGGGTGGACGGTTTTTCGAGTCAAAAGACCCGAGTTCGATCCTCAAGTGGCCGTACCAATGGGTTTTTCTAAAAACTTATTTACGAATTATATCGTTGGCTTGGACATAAAGACGGCGACGGGCTCACCACCGGTCACGTTGTCCCGAAAATATCTTCGGTGGCAGGTGGGTCGAAGGGACTTAAATATTTAGACTAGACCTCTGTCTACCCCTGTATTGGAAATTGCGTGAAGATATTTTTTTGAATTATTATTTATATTAATGGCTCTGTAGAGATCAAATAAATTGTTTAATTAAAAATAAGCTATTAATAACTAAGTTGCCTAACTTATTTACATTTTATCACATACTAAATTAATAATGTAAATATTATTTCAAAGTAGCTACTGGAACATTTATTATGTATTAAAAAAAACACAATATTGCACATATATACCTTTACTATTCAAAAATTTCAACAAACCAATCCCTTGATACTGCTCTTGACTAACATTTTTCTACGTCAAATATTATTATGCCTCTTACTTTTGTTCCCGTCTCATGAAACAAAACATAGCAGCATATTGCAATTAGCTCTTAACTAAAAAAGTATTTTTTTTATATTGTTAGGTTGTCATGTATATAAGTAGTAGAGTAAATACTATTAGCAAGGCGAAGGCCTTCTCTTAACTATTCTTTGACGATCAGTGGAAAGTTCGTCACGCTGATACAGCGGATTGTCACAGTTCACATGCCCTTTGAAGTGACATTTTATTTTTATTTTATAGACATGCTTTCCTTGAGATGTCTTTTAGCTTCATCTAAATTGTTTCCTGTTCACACAAAATAACAGCATATACAATATAAATATTTTCACGACGTTTCTTGTACTGGGGTAGACAGAGGTCTACACAATTAAGTCCTTTCGACCCACCTTCCACCAAAGACATTTCACGGGACAACGTCACAGGTGATGATCCGTCGCCCTCCTTGAGTCCAAGATAACGATATAAATCGTACAAAAATTAAAAAAAAAAATAACCCTAGAGAGCCTACCACCGAGGATCGAACTCGGGCCTCTTGACTCGAATTCCGATCACCTAACCACTCGGCCATTGTGACTTCAGCTGTACAACATCTTTTGTTGGAACTGCGAATATTATAATCTTTATATATATACCAAATATTATTATAGAAAAAGTTGATATTGTTTTTGGCTAATTCTTACAATAAATTAAATATTTAATATATCATACGATGAAAAATCTCTTAACATTAACAATAAGTTTATAGTTTTTTTATTTTATTATCAATAAGTTTTTTATGTTTATA
Organism: Sericinus montela; assembly: GCA_029286605.1. Classification (NCBI taxonomy): domain Eukaryota; kingdom Metazoa; phylum Arthropoda; class Insecta; order Lepidoptera; family Papilionidae; genus Sericinus; species Sericinus montela. Next base: position 10,318,477 of record JAGSMR010000015.1, read on the forward strand.
CAGTATATATTATATATTTTAAGGTTCATAATCAGTGAGTACTGAATAAGTGACCTAGTAATAAATTACAAGCTTTCCAACTTAATTTATCTTTGCTTTTGCGTTCCGTAAGATCTTTGAAATTTAACTTAAAGTTTTACGAAATTCACAAGAATTTTATACAATTTTGCAATTAAAAATATTATTTTTTAAAATATTAAAATTTAAGTTGAAACCTCTTGAGCTTAAAATAAATTTGAATCAATATTTAAATTAAAATAACAAATAAAAATAATTTCATCATCTTAAAATGTACCATAGTAAGAAAACGTCTCTTAAGCTATTTTTCATTTTACTGATTTATATCTAACATCTGCCGGTCAATGAAGTGGTAATAGTTCTCCTCCACGAGTCCACTGCTGAAAATAGGCCTCCCCCAAAGCTTTTCGCAAAGAGCGGTGATTTCAGATGTTTAAATTTCTTCAGATGCATAGATATACTTGCTTGTTACGTTTAAAATTTTTAAAACTTTTTGACAAGAATGATTTTTTTTGAATTGACAAAGAAACACGAATAACTTTTATTAGAGCATGAAAAGGTTGACGGAAATCCAATGTTACAAAGGTATATTTTGCTAAGACAGTTTTCTACTTTTTTTCGGCAAGGATCGCTCGCACCATTTTTCGCTTTATGAAAATACTTTCGTATCTGCAACAAATATAAGCTGTAGAGCATAACTTGATTTACATTACATTTATTTTATAACATTGTAAATGTATTTTCAAAAACAGTTTCTGAAACTATTTACTTTTTTTCGAAAACTATTTTTGGATGTATTACTAATTAGATGTTTAAGATTTTGCAGAAATTGGTTAAACTTAGATGAATTGCTAAACGTCAAAAACTATATTCAATATAAAAAATATTACCATCGTTGTATCACTTGATTTGTATTTTATGGAAATTTAGCAGAAGGGGGAAGAATTTATACTACATTTACTATATTAATCTTTACTATACTTAGAAAACAAATCATGCGGGAAGTAGCCGCCGTTCACAATTACTTTTATAGTAAGTAATTATCACAATTTACAGGCTGATCATCACATCAGAGGCTTCTAATTTGAAACTTTGTTATAAAAATTATAAGGTATAAGACACTCGCCAGAGATTTGAAACTCAGCATTTCAAACAGTCTGATATACTTGTATGCCTTTCTAACTTATGTGAAACTGCTCCCTTTGCTATTGCTTATAAAACATATGAACATTCTTACTCTATCATATCTATTGCCTTGGCCTTTTCTTGCTTGTCATCAGGCATTTATTTTTAATATAGAGGCTTAGACACGTGATTATCCCGTCGTCTTTTAGGTTTTACAATAATTTTATTTCGTCCTAACCATTCTTATACTCTTTATTACAGAATGTATGAATACTTATAATCAATTTATTCATTATCTGCGGAAAAATATTGATCGACCTTTCAAAGAGTATTTAAAGTGAAATAAACTTCTTGCTTGAGCTATGAGGTTGCGTGACAAGTAACAATTGGAGAAGGCCGCGAGGTGCGAGCCGAAGGGTCGGCGGCAGTCTCAATACGATACGCAAATATTTATTTCGGCTATTATTGCGTAAATTCATGTTTTATACTTTGATTATTTTATTTATGGAACCCACCAAAATTCACGAAGCTATCTTTACTGAAGGTAGATTTCTAAAAACATTATTGTATTATTATATATTTTCATACTTAAAACGTACGTACTTAAAATATCTAGAAAATAGTAGCAAACTGCCCGTGTTTGCACGCGTAGTTATTATTGTCATTATCAGTGATATTTGATTCCATTTATACAAAACCTCAATGAATATTCATTTGTATTTTCCTCAATGTCTCGCACTCTCTCTCTCTCCATACGTAGTGAAAACCGTATGAAATCTGCGTTATTGTTTTTAGAGTTTGTCCTCTTAATAAACATACTTGTAAAACACTTTCTAAATACCCAATATTGGCTCAATTCTTGGAAACAAAGCAATATATTTATATAATTCTTGGAAGCAAAGCAATTAAGACCTAAATAGTTGCAAGTGACAAAGTTTTCAAAACTAAGGGTTGCTGGTTCAGATCCAGGGACAAGCATTTCTGTGATAATTATAAAAGTTTTCTGTGATAATTATAAAAACTTAAATATGTATGAATATATAATACGTATCTAAGTTTATATTTATATATGTATGTCGTTCGCTTAGACACTAAGATAGTAGTAGTCTCAGCATTTGTCACATTGTGTCAAACTCCAGAAAAGTGGAAGAGACTAAATTGTCCCGACATCTGTCGAACAGATAAAGATAAAAAGAGAGATTGAGTGGTTTGTATAAGTAACTATAATTGTAATAACTTGAAGAATTGTTATTATTTTTTATGCACAAATTTATTTATTATGCAGTCCAATTTTATTTACATTAATAAAACAATTATATTTACGTTTGAGACTGATACGATAGACTCTTTATTCATATTTTTGTTTATTATTAAAAGCTTTTATATAGGTTACAGAGAACATTTTTTTGTTCAAGTCATTAGCGTAGAAAAAGGTTTAAATTCACCGTGCAAAGTTTAAGACAACATTTAACAAAAGATATATAAAATGTGAAATACACATTTTAAAATTATTACTTTTCTTTTTCTTTTACAGCATTAATTTTTCTTACTTTTTACTTTTTGGACTGTTCTATTTTTATTGTTGCTATTCCTTTTAACGTCTGAATGAAAGACTCTTCTTAATACATTTTTGTTTGAAATTATATTATACGATACAATATTATTTGATTTATATGAAATAACGTAATCGTTGAATTAAATGGAGCATTATGTGAGCATTCGTGCGAAACGAGAGGAATCTTCGCGTATTTACCTACTGTAATTGTTAATTTATTCTCGAGAAAAATATTATCATTCCAAATTTAAATCAGTCCATAAATTATAAATAATGTGTATTATTTGTATCAGAAATTCATAATATTAAAAAGTAAGCATACTCAATGAACTTTCTACGCTTACAATAAACAGAGGCATTCAGAGGAAGGTTTAGATGTGTCATGCATTAACTTATCGTGTAAATTGGATGTTACAAACGATAAGTATAAGTATGTTACATTTTAATTCACATGCCCGATGAAAATCGTTGTTGCTTTTAATAAAAAATGTTGATAAGACGGAAAAAGCATGTACCTTTGCAGAAGCTATAGTTCAGTAGCATTCAAATTCAATTTGAATTTTCATACTTGGCTTCTCCAACTTAACCATTTATCATTATCATTTATATATAAGCTTTTATCAAAATGCTCGTAACGTAATTAGAACTAAATCGATGAATTTTAAATAAATGAGAATTTCCAAATATTCTGACACGGGCGAGATATATTAATCTCGCCCGAGTACATATACAATAACAAAAAGTCCAGCATGACGCACGTGAATAACAAAACGTGTGTTAAAATTTATAATATGATTAAGTTATTACATTATAAATTTTAACGCAATATTAATTTATAATTTTTTTTTAATTTAAATTTTTTAAATGGATCAGAACGACTCGAAATAATTGTTATTTATTCTTTTTGTATATAAATATCTATATAGACTGAAAATTGCCTTTTTAATTAATAACATAAAGATTTATCCTAAAACAGACACAAAGAGGATAATCATTATCACTTCTATGGTTCAATCAAAACAAAAAGAGTCCCTCGAGCACATTAACTTTGATATTGCCACGCACGAGCAAATTTGCTCTTGGCACAATAAACGTTTAGGATTGTACGTGCGGGCACAAGCTATCCCACTGACCATAACTTTATTTCTTCTCTAACATAATATAAAAAAGTCACGATAGCCAAGTGTTTCGGAATTCATCATTCGTCCCAAATTCGATTACCTGGTGATAGGCTCGTCCCAATGTGTTCTTTCAAAATTTTCATACAATTCATATCGTTGGCTTGGACATAAAAATGGCGACAAGCTCACTACGTTTCACGTTTTCCCATAAAATGTCTTCGGTCTTGTATGATACACATCTTCGTTCTTCAGAGTCTTCAGATCTTTCTTTGAATAGTCACGATAGCTAAGTAGTTGGGTGATTGGAATTTAAGTCAAGTGATCCAAGTTCGATCCCTAAAGCTCGTACCAAAGGGTTCTTTCAATATTTTCATACCATTTATAGCATGAAGTCAGTAGACATAAAGTCGGCGATAAGCTCACTACCTGTCACGTTGTCCCAAAAATGTCTTCAAATGTCACCAACATTGGAATGTCGTGAAAATAAGTACAAAATTACTTTTCGTCATACAAATGATCGTCTCACCAGTGGGATTCAAATCCGCAACACTTAGCTTAAAATCTCCTTCTTTTTCCTTTAGTCTTTAAAAATAATCTGTGCTCGTCTGAACTATAGCATCGAGACGTTATAGCTGATCACCTTATCACTACATCATGTCGCTTCTCATAGTTAGTTTTCTTCTTATGTATATGTATATATAACAAGGCTAATTAATATGTAGTTATTAACCTTTATAGTTAATAAGGTAACAATAGATAGTATCGACTTAATTGTCTAGTCTAGACCTCTGTCTGAGGACTCTATGTCGGAAGACATAAAGATATTTTTATTATTTAAGTTTATTGGAAATGACATAAAGATATTTATAATTATTTCTTCCTCTTCACCATTCCGGTTTCGCTTCTTCATCGTTGGTTGCACAAGCTGTGCGTCTATGTAATGCCCAAAAGTTAACAAAACACTGCAATAAAATCGCATTTAAAAAGAACATTTAAGAAAAAAAACACATTAAAAAAGCTTTCAACATTTTATCTCTCCCTAAGGTTGACAGGTTCTTAGCATTATGTTCGCCTTTTTAATCTTTCATAATACCATAATTATTTAATTAGGTTCAATAAAAATTTATTGAACCTAATTAAATAATTACGGTAATAGTATACATAAACACATATAAATAGTCACGATAGCCGAGTTGTTGGGTGGTCGGAATTTCGAGTCGAGAGACCCGAGTTCGATCCCCAGGTGGCAGTACCAATGAGTTTTTTAAAAAAACTTATGTATGAATTTCATCTTTGGCTTGGACATAAAGGCGGCGACGGGCTCACCACCTGTCACGTTCTCCCGAAAATATCTTCGGTGGAAGGTGGGTCAAAGGGACTTAATTGTCTAGACTTGACCTATGTCTACCCATGTATTGGGAATTGCGTGAAGATATTTATATTTATTTATATATTTAATAAAAATTTAAATAAACAAATAAAAATATTTTTTGTTAAGTTTACAAACAATAGAGATATTTGAATCAATTGAAAACAAAGCCCGGCTGGATTAATATCGATGTACAGATCAACCATTCCCTTTCTTTCCGCGGGAGTCATTACTAAAGACAACCATTTATCGGTTGTCTTTAGTAATGACTAACTTGTGGGATAATTATTTCCTAAATATAATAAACTGGTGACTGGCAGCAGCGTCTAGGTTAAGGGCATTTGGTTCAGCAATTCCTTCTTACTGTTTTGGTACTGCTATTTTTAAAGTACGATAAGTAAATAAATGAGTAAAGAGAAATATTTAATATCAAAACCTCTTTGTTTTGTATGTTTCAATATCAAAAATGTTTTAAGTTTCCTGCTCTAAATAAATGCATGAAATATGAGCCGTAAGATTTATTACGCAGCTACTTTTAGTAATATTATTAATGTGATTCAAGCTCATAACTAATTACATAATCAGTGTCCATATATCGAAGTACGGCAAAAATATGTTTGCGATTACCAAACAAATATTTTAAATGAAAATTTCTTTAAGTACCTACTTGAAGCAAGAGAACTTGGTTATTGCCATTTTTTCATTTTAAATCAACGTATTTGTAGTTGTTTTAAAAAGGATCCTAAAACAAAGTACTTCAAGGGCCGGCAATGCATCTGCTATTTCTCCGGTATTGCAGATAAATGTTCATGGGCGGCGGTAATCACTTACCATCACGTGAGCCACCTGCTCGTTTGCCTCCCTTTTTTATAAAAAATATTTATTTATTTATTATTTATCTTCACGCACAATCCCTGACGGGGTAGCCAGAGAGAACAGATCGCCAAGTGTCACGATCCCTACATACTTCTTTCGCTTCTTTCAGATTCATCATCTTCTTCATACATGCACGTCGGTATCCGAGTACTCTTGACCCTCCCCTCTTCGAGCAATTTGCTCACATGGTCTTCGAAAGTTAGTCTCGGTCTACCTCGACACCTTTTAATATTAACTTTCGCGCTATATATTTTCTTCACCATTCGGTCTTCACTCATTCGCTCAACGTGCCCAAACCTTCGAAGCACGCCCTTATCCATTTTTGAGACAAGTCATCTTTCAAACTGCCATATTGCGAATCTCTTCGTTTCGCTTTCGATCGGCCATGGTAAGGCCGCACATTTTACGAAGAGATCGCATCTCCACTGCATTCAACCTGCTTTTATGCTTCTTCTGGCATACCCAGGTTTCGCTGCCATATAACAAAGTCGGTACCAACACTGCGTTATGTATTGCTAGGCGTGCACTTTTCACAACGCCTTGCCTTTTGATTAACGCAGTCAGGGCACCATTGACTTTGTTCCCGGCAGCGACACGCCTGTCCACATCTAAATCACATCTTCCATCCCGGCTAAACGCACTCCCCAAGTATACAATTTCATTCACCTGTTCTAGACATTCCTGATTTACCCAAATTTCGCACTTCGTTCTTTCTTCGTCCCTTTCAATTACCAGAACCTTAGTTTTATTAGCATTCAAACGGAGACCATTAATTTCACATTCTTCTTTCATACACGTGACTAATGCCTGCAGTTCTGCCTCTGATGGTGCAATAAGCACTGCATCATCAGCATATAGCAGACAATTTACTTTTATGTCACCCAATTTCACACCCAAACAGCTATCTTTCAGCTTCTGTAAACAGCTGTCGAGATACAGTATGAACAGCCAGGAAGACATGACATAACCCTGTTTTACGCCCGTTTGGACGCTAAACATGGGTGACAGGTCATGCCCTACCCGCACACAGGCTTTACAGACACAGTAAAGTGACTGCACAGCGCTTAGCAATCGACCATCCACACCATACCCCGGCAACAGTTCCCACATTTTCTTCCTTACAACCTTATTAAATGCTTTCTCAAGATCCACAAAAGCACAGAAAATCTTCTGGTTAGCAGCCAGAAGCTTCTCCGTGATCATGCGGAGAGAAAACATTTGATCCGTGCATCCTCTTCCAGGTCTAAATCCGCATTGTGCCTCCCATAGAAATCTTTCCGATTTATCTTGCATCCTACGTGTCAAAACATTCGAGTAAACTTTACTTGCTAAACTGGTCAAGCTGATCGCCCGATAGCACCCACAGTCATAATGTGGACCTTTATCTTTATATAAAGGCACAATGACCGCGTATCGCCTATCATCCGGAACAGCCCCCGTTCGCCAACACAAATTGCACAGCAGATGAAAGCTGTCCCAGACGCGTGCCCCACCATACTTGACCATTTCAGCAGTAACTCTGTGTAGTCCCGCAGCCTTAATACATTTCAAACTTCTTATCGCACATTCAATCTCTTTTATACTGATGACCTCAGTGTCATCGAGGTCCGAGTCTGGCGTACCAGTCACGGCGTCACCCCCGGATCCCTCACTAAGATCATCACACGCATACATCTCTCTATAAAATTCGCTCCATCGCTGCATGACGTCCGATTTTTCTGAGAGGACGTCATTGGTTCCCGAAAGCACTTTATTCATTCTTAAGGCTGTTGCACCACTCCGGGTCCTTCCAACCTCTTTCCAGAAGAGTATGGAGTTCTCTTTGAAGTTGTGCGACAACCTTTCGTCCGCTTCCATTCTACTCCTTTCACGCACTTCCTCAATCAATGCTTTCGTGTGAACTTTCTGGAGCTTATATCTTTCTTTCCTCTTCTCTCTCTCATATCCTTATCATTACTAGAGGCCAAGTAGTCTAACCATGCTTTCTTCTTCTTATTTACAGCTTCTTTCACTTCGTCATTCCACCATGCATCACCCTTTTACTACTACCTCTTTTCACAGTTCCACACACGTCTTCCGCTGCACTAACCATTCCATCTCTAAGGCTCTGCCATATTTCTTCCACACATTCTTTCCTGACATCGATGCTGTCCAGCTTTTCGGTTACTCTTGCTTGATATTTATCCCTAGTGTCCGCTTCCTGAAGCTTCCAGCTTCGGATGCTACCGACCGACTGTGGTTCTGGTATCGCCGTCCGGTGGCGCCAACCCGCGAACAGACCCCTAATAGATAGTGATCCGTTCCCAGGTCAGCACCCCGGAACACTCGCGTATCCATCACCTGTTTTCGCAGTCGGTCATCCACCAGGAATAAATCGATCATACTTCTCTCATTCTCTCTTGTTCTAGTATACATATGGATTTTCTTGTGACTAAACATAGTGTTTGTCAAAAGAAGACCCTTTTCCTTGCATACAGCCAGTATAAGCTTGCCAGCATCGTTAACCCTTTTATCACCAAACATTCCAAGCACCGACTCGTACCCTGGCCGAGCGGTACCAACCCATCCATTCAAATCACCACATACAACAATTCTTTCGTTTCCTCTAACCAAGTCTAGAACTTCTCTTACATTCTCCCAAAACTCCTCTAGCTCAGCTCTGGACGATGAAGCTACCGGCGCATAAACAGCCAAAAGGAATAACTTCGTCAGTCCCAATTTAAAGCGAACCCAGAGAAGTCTCAAGTTCACAACCTTATATTCAGTCATAACATCGACCAACCGAGACGACAGCAGCACCCTCACCTCCCTGGCAGGCGCTCTCGCTCTCCGGGACTCCGGACCATAGAGCCAACGCCCCTCCAGGGAGCTCTTCAGTACCGCTGCCCTTCCGCTTGGTCTCCGACAAACACACGACATCTAATTCTCTTTCTTTCATTATTTCAATCAACTCATTCGTCTTATCTCTCATGCCTCCTCTAACATTCCACGTGCCAACTCTGCACTCCGTTCTCCACCTTCCGCCGTGTCGGGCTGTGCGTGACAGGTGGCGGTCCCCATCGCCGCTTTGCTCGCTGCATTTCACACCAACGGGGACTAACTGGTGTGCGTCGCCTTGGGGGGACGCCCTAACCCTTGTTCGCATGGGTGCGCAGCTGTGTAGAATTGCAGCCGTGAAAAGGGCTGGCAGGGGTCGCGACGAGCACGCTTCTACAATGACCCCCAAATTAATACGATTTTTATAAAAAAAATCATATTAATTGCTTAGTGTCTCCTAGCATTTCAGTCAATGGCAGTACAAGGAAGAAAGTGATACAATAACGATTTTTTTAGCTATTTGAGCAAATGGCGTTTACAAGATTGAAAATAATAGATTTTGATTTGTTTAAAGTTAGTCATTTTGTAGAGTGTTGAGAATTGATACTGACATTAATCAAATAAATGATAAATGAGTAAAGCACATAATTTACTAAGTGTAGCGGATGATGTGCTGCAAGAATAGGGCAGCTATCCACGAGGTTGGGTAATCTTGACCTGGGGAGGACGTCTCCTCATTTAGTGTGCGCAATCGGTAATAATAATAATAATAATATCCTTTATTGTATACCAAATGAGAAAAGAAAAAAAAACAATATATGTTCGTTAGCGCGATGTAGGATTTCGATGTGTTTCCTGAATCTGCCACTAGCGAGTTCCCAATGTGGAGACTTATATGTCGCCTCATCACTCTTCTGCTGAGACTGGAACTCGACAGTGGTTGAAGCTTGACTTTGGGCAGTAAGGCGATGCGGTGGGAGGCTGTGACTAAATCTACGGTGACTCGAGATGTATGGTCACTGCCGATGCCGCAGTGCCAGCCTGAGGAGAAGGGGCCTCTTCTCGGAGAAGAAGAGGGCTTTTTATGAATCTCAATGGCTGAGAGGACTAGGAAGCGCGCGTTGTACCGAAGGTAGCTGCATTGTTCTTCAGTGGTCACCGTCGGTTGGCGATGATATCACATCGGGGTCAGCAGTGTAGCGTACAAGGTATCGCAGGAAAAGGGTAGATACCTGCCCGGTCGGGCGATCGTGACCTGAGGAAGACATCTCCTCCTCTAGCGTGTGCTATCGGAAATCGTATATATTCGTGGAAACGTAAGAACTTCGAAAGCGCGATGTAGGATTTCGATTTGTTTTCTAAATCCGCCACTAGCGAGCTTCCAGCGTGAAGACATAGATGTCGCCACAATAAGCAATAATTTTCAATGCAATAAATCATACAGTTTATAATTGAACTCTTAAAGCAATACAGGAGTGCTTGATCATAGTCATATGGAAACTTTAACATACTGAATAAATGGTACTCATACAAGTTAAAATTAAATAAAGTTTACATATGTCACCTTTGAGTTTTTCTCATATCTTACTATTATTATTAATAGCGTTACTTATAATTCTGGTAACCACTCCAAGTTGTGATTTAAGACAATGGTCCAATGTTGGGATTGAACCTTGAAAATTGATTAATTGTTGATTGAATTAGGAATGTCAAAATTCCTATAACTTCAGGTACTCAGTCTAAACTAGTTAAGTTAGTTAGTTAAGTTAGATAAACACTTATAACTCCGATATTAATATTTGTAAATCAATTTCAGAGGTACCTCGATTTGGAGACAGTTTAAGTAACTTAACAGTATCCCTGGGAAGAGAAGCGATATTCACGTGTATCGTCGATGACCTCGGTTCTTATAGGGTACGTTTGTAATATTTCCTTTGTATGTATTTGTGTTGGTCCCGAATTAGGTTCGAGTTTATCAATAAATAGAGATGAATATAATATATTTATGTAATGTATGTATATTTATGTAATGTAATATATTTATGTAATGTATGTATGTATAATATTAATGTAATGTATTCTAAATAAAGATATTCTAGTACTTAATTTGTTGTGAAACTCGAATCTCATTATTTACAACTACTGAGCTATTTATGATCGTAACCCTTTGATTCGACTCTAAAGTTTGTGATACAACTTCAAGTACTCAGTCTTTAGGTCACCGAGAAGTAAATTTATTATATAATAATTGTTTTATATTCATTCAAAGAAAACATAAGCTCAACGACTTTATTATTGAATTACAAGACATATTTAAATAACAAAGTTATTACGTACAAAAAACAAAGTTGAACGTCTGGCATTTTAATAACAAATTGATGGTCATATCAAGCACAGTTAGGATAACGTTTAAAAAATTTTATTTTTATTTTTGCGCTATAGGTAAGCAGACAAGCAATTGCTTCAACTAATATTAAGTGATTACGCTCATGAGCATCGATAAAACTTATATTATACTATATAAAAATTTTGCATCAGATATTCGTCGACACTAATTTATAAATATACGGTATCTATATATTAGTAAATTTTGCACATATATACTTGTAAGCTCATTATTAAAATAAAAGAGATATAAGATTTTTATTAAAAACAAATAATAAACGTAACCCAGGCAGAGCTGAGTACAACAGCTAGTTATAGTAAATAAAAATCTTCACAACTATCCCAATACGTGGACAATTAAGACCTTTCGACCCACCTTCCACCGAACATATTTTTGGAAGAACATGACAGGTGGTGAGCCTGTCGCCGGCTTTATCATCTAAGCAATCGATATAAATCGTACATAAGTTATTTGAAAAAAAAAACCATTGGTATTGTCAAAGCCTTTTTCAGGGGTTACTTTTAGTTTTTTGCGCCTCAATTGGTCACCCATTGGTTTTTCAAAAACTTCCTTCGGGGATCGAACTCGGATCTCTTGATTCAAGTTCCAATGATCCAACCACTCGGCTAAAGCCACTAATAAATAAAATCCAACTAATTTATTTATTAGAAATAAATAAATAAACAAATAAATATCTCCAAGCAATTCCCAATACCGGGGTAGACAGAGGTCTAGTCTAGACAATTAAGTCCCTTTGACCCACCGTCCCCCGAAGATATTTTCGGGACAACGTGACAGGTGGTGAGCCCGTCGCCGTAATTTATTTATTGATATATGTAACATACATTACATCCATCCATCGTCTCTTTTTTAAACTACTACAGTTTCGTAATGAGCTTACTATAACAGAGAAGAAACTCCGTAGATATCCTATTTTTTAGCTTTTTTTGTAAAGGAAATACAAAATAATTTAATAAGAAATAACATTAGAGCGATCAAATCATTCCAGGGGTTACTACCATTAATATATTCATTTATATTGTTATAACTCTTTTTGTACAGTGTTTATTTGATAAATGCTTTTAACCTGTTAAATAATACCAGCAATATTATGAATGTAAAAGTGTGTACAATAGATGTTTGTCACTCAATCTCACGAAAACGCAAAAGGCATTTGAATGAAATTTGGCATAAAATTTTTTACATCCTGGATTAATAAACAATATGCGCTTTATTCTGACAAAATGCACGATTCACATGGGAAAGATCTAAAACGTGATTTTGTTTAACGGATATTTGTAAAATTGGGGCTGCTGTTGTCGTATAGATTAATAGTATTGAGGACTGCTTTGTACTCCGAGAAATCAAAGGACCCCGTTTGAATTTCGATACAATACCCGGATTAAGTAATAGGCAAACTGTGGTAAAAAATAAAATAACTAAATGGAAAAATATAAATCAAAAAAGAAGAGGAGGGGAGGTGTTTTTAGACATCCGGTCACATTAATTATCTGTCTAAAGGAAAAAGCAAAAGATGCCTTTACATCTCGTCGGAGTTCCTCGCACTTGTGGCAATTTAAGAATAACCTTATCGAGCTGGTCCAACTGTGTAGCAGTAAAAGTCGCGCGCTCAAACGTTGTTACATCGTAGTTATAAGTGACAGAATAGTAATCGTAGTAAAAGTTAGTAATTATTAATAAAGAAAAAAATATTACAACATTTTTAAAAAACTAGATGCTGCCAGCAAATTAGCCCGCGTAGAAAACCTTTATAGCTATTTTTTTACGGAATAAAATGTTATGAATGTAAATATTAATAACATACTTTTGAGTTAAATATATCTTCGTCTGAATAGTTAAATCATCAAAGTTGATTTAACTATTCAGACATAATAGCATAACATACAGATAAAGGTAGTACAATTCGCACATTGTCATTGTAGGCATTGTAATATATTTAAACCCAGTAACTTGATTATTTTATATAGGTGGCATGGCTACGGGTGGATACGCAGACGATACTGTCAATCGCTACGAATGTCATCACTAAAAACCATCGTATAGCCGTGAATCATAGCGATCGCCGCGTTTGGTTCCTGCATATACATGATGTGCGGCAGTCGGACCGTGGCTGGTACATGTGCCAGCTCAACACGGACCCAATGAAGAGTCAGACGTCTTATCTAGACGTTGTTGGTACGTGACTTATTTTCATTACTAACTGTTTATGGCTACTTGTCTTTTAAAATTCTCGCTTATATTTCTGTAATTAAGACTAAAAAGATCTATCTACCTACTCTGCAGTGGCTGGATAAGTTGAAAAGCGAAGTACCGTTCACATCTGGGGCATCACAGACGTTTTTCACCATCCATTAATCACATCTACTTAGATCTTATGTAAGCGAAATGTTGGTATGCTAAAATTTCAGCTGCTGCTCTTAAATGGTCTGCTTAGCTCTTGGTGTTATATTTTTCGAGATGTCTCTAAACGATTCACACAGATTGTCTCTTAGTCACTTCTTACGACATGATACAAAGGGGGTTGGTAAATTATTACACGACCAGGGCGTATGCTTCTGAAGAGATGTCTCTTGTGTGATCTTTTTACAAATAATCTTGTTTTATAGCTATCGCTTTGAAAGAATTCGATTGATTTTCTAGATAGGTGTTCTAAATAGGTGATTCGGTTATGTGATTTTATCAGAATGGAAATAATAGCAATTGTCGTGATGAAGGACCCTTTACTATTAAGGTATGGTTATGACAATAACCTTGTAATAACTTACATCAGGAGACGGTATGTATACCAAGTTTAAATTTTGATTATCATAAACCACCTGCGAAAAAGTACAAAAAAATCTGTTATTCAGAATATAAAACATATTGGTTTATTATTCTCTAAGAGTATTATGGTATTGAGGTACAATTGACGCTTCTCCGATGTTGAGAATAAAAGCATTTCTTTGGTTACAATAATCCTTAAGAAATATATTTCATAATACACTTAAGTTTATAAAAATACCCTCTTAGTCTTTTATGTTATTGTATAATATAAAAGTATCCAATATCACATACTTGTATAATGGTTTAATTTTTTTTTGGCATTATTATCTTTGCTTACCTGACAGGCTCAATATCCCAAAAAGTTTTTAATGAAGTAATTTACATATGTATAATAATTTTATAACATTTATAATAATTTTTATTTTAGCATGTATAATAATATTTATAAAATTATTACACTATTAAACTATTGACAGAAACAGATTATTATGTCAAATCAACTTCCTATTTTACTGAAATCCACTGATATGCTGAAGCGTTAGATATCAACAAACATATGTAATACCAAATAAGCGCAATCGTCTTCAATGGCAGTCATAGGAAGACTTTCCACCATCGCCTCTCTTTGAATGCAGATCATCGATAACAATACCGGACATATCGCACTTTAGACATGGCTGCCCGTCACCACATTTAATCTAGTCACCTAATGTGTCAGTAGGTCTTTCGAAACTACTCGTAAGATATTGAGCAGAATACATAATATTAATAAAATGAGATTTAAAATTGTACAGAGCTCCCAAGTTAATGAAACGAGATATATAGTTCATGTACAGAGTTACCTCGAAGTTACATTGTAAATTTGTATTTAAGATGTACGAAAGACAATGATTCATGATGTACAAACATTTTCAGATGGGTATTTTTTATTTACAAAACGAGACCGGATCATCAAACATTACTAGAATTAGAATATTAAAATGTTATTATATGTTTATTCATTTTATCTCTGGATTGGGAAGCTTTATTAACGTTTGAGACTGCACTAGCTTACCGATATTTGTAACGAAAAACTAAACCTTTGATATATTGTTTGTTTTAACCATCATTATTATTTATTTTCTAAAGTTAAACTTTGTGTTGTTTTCAATCAAAATATATAACAAGAATAAGTAATAAAATACTAACGTTCCACATACTTATATATATATATATATATATATATATATATATATATATATATATATATATATATATATATATATATATATATATATATATATATATATATATATATATATATATATATATATATATATATATATATATATATATATATATATATATATATATATGTTTGGGGCGGGGCACTCTAAGGATGGCAACGCATCTGCTATGGCTCTGGTATTGCGGGTGTTCATGGGCGGCGGTAATCACTTACAATCACGTGAGCTACCTGCTCGTCTGCCTCCCTTTTCTATAAAAAAAAACTTAAATGTAGCCTAAATCTATCTTCACGCATTCTTCCAAAACTGTGGAAGATAAAGATAAGAATCCATTTTTCACAGAAACTTACTGAGTATAAAATGACAGGTAGTGAGCTTTTCGCCATCTTAGTGTCCAAACCAACGGTACAATATATTTAATTACATATCACCGGTCTCCATCTACTTGCAACACCAGAACAGCTACGGATGCGTTGTCTTTCTTAAAAAAAAATATTGAAAAAGGAATAAAACGGTAATGCAATTGAAAAAAGCTTGATTCTCCAGTTACTTTAAACAAACTACTGATTTTTTATGAAGTCAAAGTAGTGATTTTTACATTAAGAGCTAACACACTAATTTTATTTGCTAAAAAAGATTTCTTTGATAACTGCAGTACCACCGGACATCATGGATTACCCCACAAGTGGTGACCAGGTGGCAAGGGAAGGAGCAAATATAACACTGCAGTGTGCAGCCCATGGTGTACCCACGCCTAATGTTGTTTGGAGAAGAGAATCTGGAGACTTATTGCCTACTACAAATTTCAGTGATACGCACAGTAAGTAATATACTTAGTATTAAGAGTCATTCGGAAATACGTAATAAATATTTATATAATTAAACATTGAGAAGAGAGATATTATAAGGTTGCGCCTGTAGCCGGATTAAACAATGTCTCTAGTAAGCTACTTTTTCTATATCGTCTTAACAACTTCGCTTATGTAAACTACTTTACAAAAAAAAGCTAGTTCAAGTTTTTACAGTCTAGTTTCCTTACTAATTTGGTATCGAATCTACATTTCATATAAGTTAATCTAAATCAACTTTTTGTAAATTTACCTATGCAATACAATGTTTGCGACCATGTTGTACATTGTATGGCTAAGCGCAGAACAATATTATAAAGACAACTGCCTTTGGCAGTTGTCTTTATAAATTCGATAACTTGTGGAATTTTGGCGTGGGATGAATTTTCCATTACTAACATGTTGTCAAAGCATCGTCCGTTACACATCAAATTGCATTCCCTTTCACGTATTCTACGTGGTTCTTATTAACTATTTCAGGGCACGATAAACTTAATATTGCGCCACTATAACGATAGTGTAACGTTTCAAATAGTATAATAGTAATATAATTTAATTTAATTACATTATAGTTAAGAATATTATAAATGTTTTTATAGCTATAGACTTTTTTTGTAACAGAGTTTATAATTTTAAAGTTTAGTTGGAATATTACACTTATCTATCTCTAATAATTAAAATTATTTTGGCTTAAAACAAAAGATCTAGAAAGACCCTCTGTTTGTTTTCAGATTATATTAAGCCTATTGTATTTTAATTTAAAATGGAGGTAGGTTGCCTAAATAAAAATTACATTAGAGTGGATTGAAAAGAACCTTATAGAATGTCATCGCATATTTATTTTAATGATTTTCCGGATTTAACCATAATTTTAATTTGTAATAAATTTAAAAAATTAAATTGTTTCTTATTAAATCAGCTATAATTTTGTTTGTTCTTCTTTTAGATCATTCAATAACTGGTTCTATGCTAAACTTAGTCAAAATATCTCGACTACATATGGGTGCATATTTGTGCATCGCTAGTAATGGAGTTCCACCGTCAGTAAGCAAACGAGTCATGTTGGTTGTACATTGTAAGTATAAATTTATCATAAATATGTTATTCCTTGTAATTCCTCTTAAATATATATTTACAATTAAAAAGTGATGTTTCTATACTAATTTTTATTTATAATATTTTTAATGACTGACCCACGCAACTTCGACTGTGAGTAAAATCTGTTCTTGGTGAGCGTCTGCATAGCCAAATGCAGTCGATTGTTTAATTTTAAAGACCTCGTGTTGGAAAGAACTTAAACTAAATTTTAATTATAAATTACATTGATTTTTTTCAGTTCCGCCTATTATGACTATACAAAACCAGCTAGTTGGTGCCAAGGAAGGGGATTCGGTGATTTTGGAATGCCATTCAGAAGCATTTCCTAAATCTATCAATTATTGGACTATTAACGGACACGTAATTTCCCAAAGTAAATATTACTATAATAATATTTTATAGGTTATATTTTTAATCTAATCCAATCTTTTCTGTGTTAAAACTCCTGTCAATTATTTTTAGACGATAAAAGGTTCGAAATTAAGGCAGTCGAGAGAGGCTATGAAGTAAATATGAAATTAAAAATTAAGAAAGTTACTAGAAATAACTTTGGTACATACACTTGTATAGCAAAAAATTCTCTCGGAGATACTGACGGCACGATAAAGCTATATCGTAAGTGGTTTTTACTAGTACATATGTATATTTTATATTTTACTTAAATAATAAACATTTATACAAAAACACTGCCATAAAATATTGACTGGACTAAAAATAGAAATTCCATTCCAGCTATTTCTGGTAAATACGAAGATATGCAGTATACTGATTTAAACATTTTCGATGAAAGCTCTGACGTCAGTGAACTGGAGGCCCTAAAACGCAGCGTTGCTACTAAATATATGCGAATCAAATTTCTTTTATTTATTCCGGCCCTTGTGATGGAAGTTGGAACTTATTTGTAATTTATGTATATATAATATATTGTTAAATTATATTTCAGCGTGGTTTTATTAATCCGACCAACAATAAAGTTAAAAAAAAATATCTTCACGCTTTTCCCAATACAGGGGTAGACAGAGGTCAAGCCTAGACAATTAAGTCCCTTTGACCCACCTTCCACCGAAGATATTTTCGGGACAACGTGACAGGTGGTGAGCCCGTCGCCGTCTTTATGTCCAAGCTAACGATGAGATTCGTACATTAGTTTTTGAAAAACTCATTGGTACTGCTACTGGGGATCGAACTCGGGTCTGTCTATGCACCGGCTTATACCGAAAAATACAAAGTGCTCTCAAAACTCTGCTACACATGCGTAGCCGAGGCAAGTTGCTACACATAAATTTGTTACAGATGCGATAATTTGTTTTAAGATTTTTAATAAGGAGATTATAATGTTTGATTGTAATATCGACGTTATCTTTGAGTATTCGTAATTTATTCGGGTGACTACTTTTTTGTATCTCAGAATTTTCTCTAATAACGATTAAAAATACATGATCTGTTATGTTGTCCCAAAAATGTCTTCGGTGGAAAGTGGGTCGAAAGGACTTAATTATCTAGACCTGTGTCTACACCTGTACTGGGAATGGCTTTAAGATATTTTTCATTTTTTTTAACCTCGACTCAACTCAACAGGTGAATGTTAAAAAGCCAGATTACTTTTTCATCTAAGGTAAGGATTGTCACAAAAAACTTTTGTATACTTCCCTTAGGAGCGATCTTCACCGTATCTGTCGGTCATTCTGAGATACATTCATTTGCAAAATGTAAAGACTCAGCAGGCGGTTATAATAAAGCATTGTTTGTTTATAGTTATAATTTTTTTTATTGAAAACCTGTGGTTTAGAGTAGTTTAAAATATTTCTATTAAGAATAAAATTGATTATATTAAATTGTACACAGTGATATTGTTTGTCTGCCGTTCGGAACATCGACAAAATATTGATCCATATTCTGAGACAAGGAA
Organism: Sericinus montela; assembly: GCA_029286605.1. NCBI lineage: Eukaryota > Metazoa > Arthropoda > Insecta > Lepidoptera > Papilionidae > Sericinus > Sericinus montela. The sequence goes on from JAGSMR010000015.1 coordinate 10,337,609, forward strand.
TTTCTTTCCATTTATATATATTATAATCAAGAATATCATCATATAACATCATGTATAATCATTACATTGTCCCAAAAAATGTCTCCGGTGAAAGTTAGATCGAGAGGACATAATTGTCCTGAACTCTGGCAACCCCAGTTTAGGGGGTATGGTGTGAAGTTATTTTTTATAATCATGTATGTATCACTAAAAGTCACTATAGCCGGGTGGTTGGGTGGTCGGAATTTCGAGTCAAGAGGCCCGAGTTTGATCCCCAGGTGGCAGGCTCGTACTAATGGGTTTTTCTAAAAGTCATGTACGAATTATATCGTTACCTTGGACATAAAGACGGCGACGGGCTCACCACTTACTTACTTAAATGTCTAGACTAAGCCTCTGTCTACCCCTGTATTGGGAATTACGTGAAGATATCTTTATATATTTATCATTTTAGTAAATAAACAAATAAAGAGTAAGGTAAGAATTCAATTTATAATCTTTTATTCCTATATGAAATTATAATATGTATCCCAACAAGATAATTAATTTTCCTGTGCAGACAGTAATAACACTACTATAATATACTTCGTACAGTTAAGAGGTCAATTAAATCTACCATAAAAGCCTATTTAACCTTATTTCATAAGGCTAAGGTAGTATTTAGCTTGCATTTTCCCGTCTCACGAGGTATTTAAATTTCATGGAGTTTGAAAAGGCCATGTAACACGGCCTTTTCAAACTCTTTTTTTTTCTTGTGTCGATATATAAGGAGGAATAGAAATATTTTATACAAAACAACTGTGGAATCCGTCAACAGAAGAATATCTGCCCTGTACCAATTGAAATTAATATTAGTACTGATAAATTAATATCGGTTTTTAATTACTGAAAATTAGATCTGCCGACAATACACGGCGCACAATTCAGAAATAGGCACAAGCGAATATTTTATACTTTGCGCACTTCCACTTGTTCGACATTTAATAGAAAAATAGTCGTGATAAGCACTAAAAACGACGTAAAATTCTAAGATTTTATTTTAAAACGACCCTTTGTGGTTAAAATCTATATAAAAATCCTAACATCAAAAACATAAATGGATATTACTAAAACCGCATGTTACAACGTATGAATAGCATCAAAGCTATCTCTTCTATGTTGTTAAAAAATAAAACGAAGCTAAAACATCGTTTAATCATGGCAGTCGGCTAATAGAACCAATCTGAATGTTTCCTTTTTAATTTCAATATATGGTGAACGCTGTGCTTGTAATAGTAAACAACCGAAGCTGTTTACATTATTTTAATACTTCATTTTTATGTGAGTTATGTAAGCATATTTTTCGTTTATTAACATCATTGACTATTGCTGCTATTATATTATGAAGATCAAATAGCCAGAAAAATCACGATAGCCCAATAGTTGGGCGATCGGAGTTCTAGTCAAGACACCCGAGTTCGAACCTCAGGATGTAGTCTCGTACCAATCAATAGGTTTTTTCAAAACTTAAGTGCGTTTTATATGGTTAAATTAAACATAAAGACGTTGACAGGCTTACCACCTGTAAGTCCTGTAAGTCCTGTACCACCTGTCCCAAATAAGCTCCCATGAAACGTGGGTCGTATCGACTAGTTTGTCTAATCTACTGTCTATTGTCTCATCTGGAAAGGCAAGAAGATCTAGAATATGTCCAATTAAATAAAAAATAAAAAATTAAATATCTTCACGCAATTCCCAATACAGGGGTAGACAGAGGTCTAGTCTAGACAATTAAGTCCCTTTGACCCATCTTCCACCGATGATATTTTCGGGACGACGTGACAGGTGGTGCACCTATCGCCAACTTTATGTCCAAGCCAACAATATAGTTCGTACATAAGTCTTTGAAAAACCCACTGGTACGAGCCTGTCACCTGGAGATTGAACTCGGGTCTCTGGACTCGAAATTTCGACCACCCAACCACACGGTAATCGTGACTTTAAATATGTACCATAGAGTCCAAAAAGAGCAAAACAAAGATTCTTCTATCCCACAACCGATCCGTACAAAAAAAGTATTAACCGTGCACCAACTCTTTATACTTTGCACTGTGGTTAAGCAATATTCTATAATAAAATTTTAACCTCATAACTTCTGCAACTTGAGTCGAAACTCAAAGTTTATACTTGTTTGACCGTTAAAAAAAGTAACACAAAACATTTTTTCTCCTCCCCATAGTTGTAAATAGAATTCTGTCAATAAATTCACTGAAATTTACCTAATTCAAATAAATATGTATAGTTTTGAAATGGCTACATGGTAGCATTTTAACATTATAAAATATTATTACAAAATGGTTTAGCATTCATGATTCAGATTAATGACTTCCAAATCCTTTTTTTAACGCGTAACTGTAATTTTTTTCTAAAATAAAAGAAGCCTATGATTTTTATCATCTTCACACACTATTCAAAAATACAAATTAATTTCCTACGCAGTTAAAAATTCTTTGTAACTGATCCAGTTTATTTAATATAATGTCAGAAATGATAGTAAGGAAGGAACTCCGGGAATGATTGCCGGGGTATGGTGTGAATGTCCACAGACAAGGGTTTTGCAGTCACTTTATTGTGACAGCAAAGCGTGTGTTCGGGTAGTGGATGACTTGTCACCCATGTTTAGCGTCGAAACGACCGTAAAACAAGGTTGAGTCATGTCTGCCTGGCTATTCATACTTTATCTCAACAATTGTTTTTAGAAGTTAAAAATGGATGAAGGTGTGATTCGATGGTTTGGGCATATTGATGCAATGATTGGAGACCAAAAAGTAGGCCTAATTGCAAGCCAGTTAGTCCTAATTGATTTTAATTTGATTACCATGACGTGCGTGTACGAAGAAAATGATGAATTTGAAAGAAGCGAGAGAGCGTGACACTTGGCGATCTGTTGTCTCTAGCTACCCCGCCAGAGAATGTCCTATACAACAATTTGTTTAACATTGCTTTTAATATTTAGCAATCATTTGTATAGTCTGATTTTCTATAGATTTTTTTAGAATCAGAAACAACGAAGGTACCGGAAACACCCAGACCCAAGAAAATGTAAAAATATGTCTTCTGTATTGACCCGACCGCGAATTGAATCCTGAGCTGGCGACACCATTAAAACCGGTGTGAGTGCCACTCATCCATGGAGGATACACACCCTACGCTATATATACACAGAATATGTATATTCACGCATATTTGAAATGAGATTTTTTGACCTAATTGTTAGTCCTTTAAATACGGGTCTAGTACTGCCGAGGGCAAACACTTTTGAGTTGAATTTGAGTGAATGTTTGTAAACATATCAAGAATGTTTATGTTTTCTCCAGCCGTCTACCATCGGCTTCGCCCGCGTAGACTATTAAGGGGATATAATTCCAAAGATAGGTTTTTTTCAAAACCGACGATGTAAAGTTTCGAAAAATCGCATTTGTACGTTTCTTGCTCCTGCATTGCTCCTTGCATGTCAAACTAGGGTCTCCTGATGTAATTTCCATTACCTAACCACTCGGATATCATGACTCAGTCAGTTGTTAGAGTCAAAATCGAAGATTAACTAGAATCAACGTACAGAAATTCTAAAATTTGTGTTTTATAAGAAGCCACATTGATAATTTTATAGAAATTTTATGAAGAGAAATTTTTTTTAAATTTATAAGAAACGCATCAATTTTATTTATTTGTGTAGACATGCGGGTGACAGGTGGTGAGCCCGTCGCCTTCAACCGCTATGTATGATTATATATACGTTGTATTATATATTATATTATATTTTTGTACTTATATTTGTTATATTTATATATCTGTATTTTTATAGTACTACATTTACGAATCATTCTATTTTCGTATATTTAAATATAATTTTATAAAGGGATATCGATTTAAACATCGCCTGCTGTGTTCAATGCCACAAAATAAGTAAATTTAAAAATTAGATCAAATTACTTTAAAACTACGCCTATACATCATATCGTCCTTAATTACATAAGTACACTAACAATCAATAAATAAAATTGAAAAATACTTTCAAGGTGTTCATTATTTCTAATAGTATGTCTTTGATGACTTTTGTGAAGGTAATTTACTTGCTAGCATCGATTAAACGATACGGCATTAATTTCAAATAAAATATTTGTCCACCTTTAATATTATAAATGTGAAAGTTAGTAACGATGGATGGATATTAGTTACTCTTTCACGCAAAAGCTACTGAATGGATTTTATGACTTACAATACTATAGATACATCGAATAAAAAATAGGCTAATACTTATGAAGATATTCTATAATTTGGCGGATATGTATAAAATAAGTAGGAATAACTCCTGCCCACTGGTTAGTTTTTGGAATAGGTTGTATAAGTAGTAGGAAATAAGTCAAGTTTTATCTCTAACTAAACTGTTGTTTTAATAGTCTGAATACGTCCTAAGGCTTAGGCAAGACATAGGCATTTTAATCATCAAACCAAGCTGGCGTAGACACGGTTGGATGCTAATCTTTTATATGCTTTACTTTAAAAGGAACTCAATTATTAAATGTGTAATAATTGAGTTCCTTTTAAAGTATTTCATATTTATGAAGATAGCGTAGTTATGTTATATTATATGTTATGTTATAACAGCAATTACAACAGTAAAACTACCCACGTTTTCTTCATTTACGTAAAGTACAGGCTGCTTCTTGGGTAGAGGTCTTTTCATATATATTTTAGAGGAAAAATATATATGAAAATACCTCTCAAACCCAAGATGAAAATCATCGAAAATTTAAAAAAAAAAATAAATAAATAAAAATATCTTCACGCAATTCCCAATACAGGGGTAGACAGAGATCAAGCCTAGACAATTAAGTCCCTTTGACCCACCTTCCACCGAAGATATTTTCGGGACAACGTGACAGGTGGTGAGCCCGTCGCCGCCTTTATGTCCAAGTCAACGATGAAATTCGTACATAAGTTTTTGAAAAACTCATTGGTACTGCCACCTGGGGATCGAACTCGGGTCTCTCGACTCGAAATTCCGACCACCCAACAACTCGGCTATCGTGACTTTACTTTAAAGTCAACTACAGGATATTGGCCTCTACTCCAAGGATTTGCTATAACAAGTACGGTACGACACAAAATCACTTCCTTTTTGAAAAATGTCTTGGTTTTGGAGAATTATTATATATACTCGAATCCTAATAGATCATATTTGCATATTTTAGGAAAACTTATAAAATATATCAGTAACCAAACTCTCGTACCTAATAACATGTTTGGCGTCTAAGAGCAGAATAAATGCAAATGGATGCTGAGCACATTCATGAGCAGCGAGGCATGATGCTAAACAGTGCAACGCTATGGATTATGTTGTTATTATATTCGTGACCGAATCAGTCAGCTGATCACGCGTTAATCAAAAATTTCGAAAAAATAAAAATCTATACACGTATTCTCAACCCAGGGACGGTTCTCTGTCTAGTCTAGATAATTAAATCTTTATGATCCACCGTTCACTGAAGACTAATTGGGATAACATTACATATCCTATCACCTAGTTTTATTTTGCCCTCCACATCTCTGCAATCATTGAAAGATGACTGTCAACTTAGAATAATTCTTCAACTTGGTAATGAAGATCCCTTCTAAGTGATAAACTACGACTCAACTTATGTTTATTTTATTAAATTAAAAAATAATTATATGGAGAAAGTTAAAAAAAAACATTTAGTCTGAGTCCTACTATAATTTAAATAAATTTGAAGCGGTGCCAACCAATCTCCACTTAACTCTATGGGAATTAGTATCCACATAAATTAATTATTATACATTTATAAACATTACTTGTATATTACATATAGAGAATTTTATTCTTTAAAAGTTATTTAAGTAATACTAACAAAACACTAACTACTAATAAAACAAGTTACTACACCCTTGAAGCTATTTTTTTTTGTTTATTTGGCGGCGAGACAAAATTATTGTTTTTATATATAATTTAAATATATAAATATAATAAAATTATGATTTTTCCGGACCGATACCACTTAAGGACCTTCAAGAAAAGAGCCTCTACCCTTCTTATAGGCCGGCATTGCATCTGCTATTCCTCCGGTATTGCAGGTGTTCATGGGCGGCGGTTATCACTTACCCACGTGAGCCACCTGCTCGTTTGCCTCCTTATTCTACATAGGAATAAGGATATCATTATTATCTCCTCATCATTCCTTTCTTTTTCGACGGTTTAATTTTTTGTTAAAAAGTTATTATTTTATGTATTCTTTTTTCTTTGTGATAAAAATATACGTGTGAGAGTGTTTTAAGGGACGACTAATGTATTGAAAACAACTATAGCTATTATATGGCCATCTGGAAAAATACCAGATCAAAATTCAGCAGACCGATGATGACGGACAGCAGCATCTTAGTTTAATTAAAAGTATACATAAAGTATTAGTATGACATACATTGTGTGTTAAGACAATCACCTTAACTCAGGGATAGTCATTGTTTTAATAGCTTGAAATATCCTGGTAATGAGCCTCGTAAAATGCATACGTGTTTCTACGCATATCATAGCTAATAAAACAAGCCTAGCAAGATGTCTACAATCCTGGTAATGAGCTGACTTAATACAAAAATTTAATTTAAAATTTTTAACGTAAAGTCATAATGAATAACGGACTGAATTAACGTAAAAGTTTTATCCTAATTCAACTTAATTTTAAAAAATTTTACTATTTTTAAATTAAAACTAACATTTTAGAAATAAAATGTTTTCACAAATTTGCAAAGCACAATGCGTGATTTATAAGTATCTGCGCATGTAAAATTATACTTAGTACGTAAAAGTTACGACAGCCCAGTGGTAGGGTGGTCGGAATTTCTAGTTGAGAGACCCGAGTTCGATCCCCAGTGGGCAGGCTCGTAGGGTTTTTTCAGAAACTTATATACGCATTATATCGTTGGCTTATATACGCATTACATCGAGACGGTGACGGGGTCACCACCTGTCACGTTGCCCTAAAAATATCTTTAGTGAAAGGTGGGTCGAAACGACTTAGTTGTCTAGACCTTTGTCTAACCCTGTATCGGGAATGGCGTGAATATATTTTAATTTTTATTTTTTAAAAGTTATATGTAAATAGTGTAAAAATTTAACTTCAATACAGCACAAATTTGTATTGAACATTCATTGTCAATTCCTGGATAAAGTTTAAAGATGAAAGGATTAAATTGTCAAGATCTTTGATCACCCCATATTAAGAAATACGTAAAGAGAAAAAATATTAAGTCAGGAGTCGGAGTGAATCACTGGTTATTTGAGATTCCCGGTGTCCCTATTATTAAAATTGTTATTGTAATATCAAGTATTGAATTCATAAAATTCTCGATGGTAAATAAAAAAGCTCAGCAGCTTTATATTTAAAAAATATTATTAAAACTTCGAGAATATGATTTTGAAGTCAGCAAATTACTGCTGGATAAATAGCGCTAGCAAAATACTCATAGAAACGCATTTTCGAACCAATAGGTAGTAGTAATCCTGCCATTGTAGCTAAGGGTTCTGGGTTCGATCCCCGCAAAGGGAAAACATTTAAGTTTTGAATGTAAATGTTTGTACTCGAGTAATGGATGTTTTTATTTTTATATGTAAAAAAGAATATATATCGATGTAAATATTTATGTGTGTGAGTATAGTTGATTTTGTTCTTTATGGAAAGCTTTTGGGGTGACGTAAGTTCAACAGTGAACCCTTGATATTTAGATAGTTAAGAAGAAGAGTAATATATTATCTTTAGCTTGGACATAAGTCGGCACTAGACTCTGCACCTGTCATGCAGTCCCAAATAAGGTTCGGTCGCAAGTGAGTCGAAATAATTTAGTAGTCTAGGTCTCTATCTACCTCAGAATCGGGTATTTAAAAAAAGACTATCAAGCCTATACACCCTTCCACAAGACACATTAAATTTAGTATTGCACTTATCATATTATAAATCATAAAATGTTACCATAAGATGATCCAAGTATAATATAAGTAAATAAATAAACACATTTACGCAATTCCCAATACAGGGGTAGACACAGGTCTAGTCTAGACCATTAAGTCACTTCGACCCACCTTCCACCGATGATATTTTCGGGACAACGTGACAGGTGGTGGACCCGTCGCCGCCTTTATGTCCAAGCCAACGATGTAATTCGTACATAAGTTTTTGAAAAACCCATTGCTATCTATTTACACGTATGTTACAATGGATAATCAAGACGTTTCAAGATAAATTCGTAACAGTGTACATTCATATTAAAAATAACATATTATTTAATTATAAATCCATTTCGAATTAATATAACCTACTGAACCATTGTTACGCAAGAAAATCATTGTACTTAGAGTAAAAACCAAAACTATTATTAAAGTCCATTGGTCGTGTGACCCTTGGGATCGACTCATGCGTAGCGTAAATTTACACGAAGCAATCTAATTCGAACACGAACGTTAAGATTAGTACAATGTTATACAACCCTATGGTTTAATTAGATTGAAATTTTAGTTTTTGTCTTTTAGCCGTTTAATTTTCTACCTACTGATGTTTTGGATATGTTTTACACTCTTGCTGTTTTGAGTAAACTAAGGCAAACAAGTATATTGTGTGAAATCGGTCTAAGAATTTATCAACTTTTAGATATACAGTAAGGAAATAATGTATGTTCCCCACATATCTTGTCTTAGAATAAGTTTGAAAACTCCTGAATAAATATCTTGCATCTATCTCGAAAATAAACCATTTAAATTTTAATATTACATAAAAAATTTTACAATTAGATACAAAGTTTTAGTACCTTTTACAGACATAAAATTTATTTTAACTCATTGAATGCAGTTCTGATGATGTTATTAAGAACTTGATACATTACTCGTTATAATATGCAGCATATTATAATGGATACTGAAAAACAAGTTTATTACACGGTTCACTACTTATAACCTTCACAATGATGCCTTAACTTTCACAAAGTTCAGCTATTGACATTATATTATGATGAATTAATAAGATGTCAACAAAGTTAAATTATTACATATTTATTTATTGGCCTTCTTAAGTAAATGTACTTAATAATGTACGTACGTAACTTAAATACTTTTTAAAATATTGGAAAAATACATAATTTTTTTATGAAACAATATTATTATTATTTATTTATTTATCTTCATGCACAATCCCTGACGGGGTAGCCAGAGAGAACAGATCGCCAAGTGTCACGATCCCTACATACTTCTTTCGCTTCTTTCAGATTCATCATCTTCTTCATACATGCACGTCTAGGTATCCGAGTACTCTTGACCCTCCTCTCTTCGAGCAATTTGCTCACATGGTCTTCGAAAGTTAGTCTCGGTCTACCTCGACACCTTTTAATATTAACTTTCGCGCTATATATTTTCTTCACCATTCGGTCTTCACTCATTCGCTCAACGTGCCCAAACCATCGAAGCACGCCCTTATCCATTTTTGAGACAAGTCATCTTTCAAACTGCCATATTGCGAATCTCTTCGTTTCGCTTTCGGTCGGCCATGGTAAAGCCGCACATTTCCACTGCATTCAACCTGCTTTTATGCTTCTTCTGGCATACCCAGGTTTCGCTGCCATATAACAAAGTCGGTACCAACACTGCGTTATGTATTGCAAGGCGTGCACTTTTCACAACGCCTTGCCTTTTAATTAACGCAGTCAGGGCACCATTGACTTTGTTCCCGGCAGCGACACGCCTGTCCACATCTAAATCACATCTTCCATCCCGGCTAAACGCACTCCCCAAGTATACAATTTCATTCACCTGTTCTAGAAATTCCTGATTTACCCAAATTTCGCACTTCGTTCTTTCTTCGTCCCTTTCAAATACCAGAACCTTAGTTTTATTAGCATTCAAACGGAGACCATTAATTTCACATTCTTCTTTCATACATGTTACTCATGCCTGCAGTTCTGCCTCTGATGGTGCTATAAGCACTGCATCATCAGCATAAAGCAGACAATTTACTTTTATGTCACCCAATTTCACACCCAAACAGCTATTTTTCAGCTTCTGTAAACAGCTGTCGAGATACAGTATGAATAGCCAGGAAGACATGACACAACCCTATTTTACGCCCGTTTGGACGCTAAACATGGGTGACAGGTCATGCCCTACCCGGACACAGGCTTTACAGTCACAGTAAAGTGACTGCACAGCCCTTAGCAATCGACCATCCACACCATACCACGGCAACAGTTCCCACATTTTCTTCCTTACAACCTTATCAAATGCTTTCTCAAGATCCACAAAGCACAGAAAATCTTCTGGTTAGCAGCCAGAAGCTTCTCCGTGATCATGCGGAGAGAAAACATTTGATCCGTGCATCCTCTTCCAGGTCTAAATCCGCATTGTGCCTCCCATAGAAATATTTCCGATTTATCTTGCATCCTACGTGTCAAAACATTCGAGTAAACTTTACTTGCTAAACTGGCCAAGCTGATCGCCCGATAGCACCCGAAGCCATAATGTGAACCTTTACCTTTATATAAAGGCAAAATGACCGCGTATCGCCAATCATCCGGAACAGCTCCCGTTCACCAGCACAAATTGCACAGCAGATGAAAGCTCTCCCAGACGCGTGGCCCACCATACTTGACCATTTCAGCAGTAACTCTGTCTAGTCCCGCAGCCTTACCACATTTCAAACTTCTAATCGCACATTCAATCTCTTTCATACTGATGACCTCAGTGTCATCGTGGTCCGAGTCTGGCGTACCAATCACGGCGTCACCCCCGGATCCCTCACTGACATCTGAGAGGACGTCATTGGTTCCCGAAAGCCCTTTATTCATTCTTAAGGCTATCGCACCACTCCGGGTCCTTCCAACCTCTTTCCAGAAGAGTTTGGAGTTCTCCTTGAAGTTGTGCGACAACCTTTCGTCCGCTTCCATTCTACTCCTTTCACGCACTTCCTCAATCAATGCTTTCGTGTGAACTTTCTGGAGCTTATATCTTTCTTTCCTCTTCTCTCTCATATCCTTATCATTACTAGAGGCCAAGTAGTCTAACCACGCATTCTTCTTCTTATTTACAGCTTCTTTCACTTCGTCATTCCACCATGCATCACCCTTTTTACTACTACCTCTTTTCACAGTTCCACACACGTCTTCCGCTGCACTAACCATTCCATCTTTAAGGCTCTGCCATATTTCTTCCACACATTCTTTCCTGACACCAATGCTGTCCAGCTTTTCGGCTACCCTTGCTTGATATTTATCCCTAGTGTCCGCTTCCTGAAGCTTCCATCTTCGGATGCTACCGACCGACTGTGGTTCTGGTATCGCCGTCCGGTGGCGCCAACCCGCGAACAGACCCCTAAATCTAGTAATCACTAGATAGTGATCCGTTCCCAGGTCAGCACCTCGAATCACTCGCGTATCCATCACCTGTTTTCGCAGTCGGTCATCCACCAGGAATAAATCGATCATACTTCTCTCATTCTCTCTTGTTCTAGTATACATATGGATTTTCTTGTGACTAAACATAGTGTTTGTCACAAGAAGACCCTTTTCCTTGCATACAGCCAGTATAAGCTTGCCAGCATCGTTAACCCTTTTATCGCCAAACATTCCAAGCACCGACTCGTACCCTGGCCGAGCGGTACCAACCCATCCATTCAAATCACCACATACAACAATTCTTTCGTTTTCTCTAACCAAGTCTAGAACTTCTCTTACATTCTCCCAAAACTCCTCCAGCTCAGCTCTGGACGACGAAGCCACCGGCGCATAAACAGCCAAAAAGAATAACTTCCTCAGTCCCAATTTAAAGCGAACCCAGAGAAGTCTCGAGTTCACAACCTTATATTCAGTCATAACATCGACCAACCGAGACGACAGCAGCACCCCCACTCCCTGGCAGGCGCTCTCGCTCTCCGGGACTCCGGACCATAGAGCTAACGCCCCGCCAGGGAGCTCTTCAGTACCGCTGCCCTTCCGCTTGGTCTCCGACAAACACACGACATCTAATTCTCTTTCTTTCATTATTTTAATCAACTCATTCGTCTTATCTCTCATGCCTCCTCTAACATTCCACGTGCCAACTCTGCACTCCGTCCTCCACCTTCCGCCGTGTCGGGCTGTGCGTGACGGGTGGCGGTCTCCATCACCGCTTTGCGCGCTGCATTTCACACCAACGGGGACGAACTGGTGTGCGTCACCTTGGGGGGACGCCCTAACCCTCGTTGGCATGGGTGCGCAGCTGTGCAGAATTGCAGCCCTGAAAAGGGCTGGAAGGGGTCGCGACGAGCACGCTTCTACAATGACCCCCTTTTATGAAACAAGAGTGATATTTATTTATGTTTATATAACAAAGTTCTGTCATACGCATCCTTCGGATGTTTGTGTTTAGCTATTCTCCCCCAAGCGTCAAGTGACATTTGGAATTTCTATTCTTTGATTATTCATTCGCATGGTTTGATATTTATATCAGGCAACAGACTAACTAATGCTATTTTTAATTGAATATGATGTTTTTGCTTTTTTAACTGAAATTTCAATATTTTTTTTATTTAAACCGCCTTAATTTGAACTTTTAAGCTGCCAGTTGTCTGGTACTGCGATCGCCAAGCCGCTTGCACAGCATCCGATTATAGCTTACTTTCTCGGGGATAGGAGTTTAGGTGTTTGCAGTAGTCGTTGGGTGATTTATTTAAAAAAAATGTTTCAAAAGAAAATTGCAACAATGTAAGGACGATACCATTCGTTACATTATAGAAATGTTCCTTACCATATGGTGTCATTTATAAGACAAGTAATCTGGCGTACGCTGCAAAAAACTATTGATAAGACAGGCAATAATGTTTTACGTATTAAGGGAGTGCATCGTTATTTATAAAAAATAATTATAGTTAAGTAACTATAAACGCTTCAATCAAAAACCGGGGAGACTCAATATATTTAATCAATACGTACGGAGCCATACCGAGTCGCTAGTTTTTAATAAACTGAATGGATCGTGTGTGCTTTGATGTCATTTATATTTTCGATTGTTGCCTCTTAATTGAACTTAATTTTTTACTCTTTTAGTACCTTTTTTACATTGCTATTTTTCGTATTGCCCGACCGGTTTCACGTTTATATAATAATGAGGGTATAATAAAAATATTTTTTCACCAATGTTTTATTTGATGGCGTTATTACCAAAACCCCAGAATAAAATATTTCAATGTCGAATATGCTTCGCCGCTTACAGCTTCCCTGTTTTGTACAGTTATCCCAAGCAAAAGTGTTTATTGCTTGCTGAAACAGAAATGAAAACCCCTTTTCATTTCAAATGTTACTAGCTACACCCGATCACAGCAAATTTCGCTCAATCGGATATCAATTTTATTAGTGAAGTGAATTAAAGTAAAAAAAATTAATTCTTCTGAACACAGGTTTCAACAAGGAATTCATTCAATTCAATACTTTTGACCTACCCTGCCTGGTATTTTTAGCTTTGTGGAAATTTGCAAGATTAAAAATTTCGGGATTAGTTTTTATTAGGGGATAAGTATTCAATATATTCTTCTTATATAGAATATTACATACATAATAATATTACACAACGCTACCCGTTGTGTAATATTATCACATTAATTCATTGACTTTTTTTAGTATTAGTATTGTGCCCATAAATTGACGACTTCCGGGGATGAGTGTCGTAGAAACTAGTTTACATGGTGTCGCCAACTCTGAGACCCCGGGTTGGATTCCCGGACGCGTTAATATAGAAAAACCACACTTTCTTAATTTTAAATTGAGGGATCTCTACCTCTTTCACCGAAGACACTATTTTGGACAACGTGATGGCTTAAGGTGAGCCTATCCCCGTTTTTATGTCCAAGTCAACGTTATAAATTGTACATACGTTTTTGAAAAAATCTATTGGTATATTCATGCCACCTGGGGATTCAACTCGGATCTCCTGACTCGAATTTCGATCACTCAACCTCTCGGCTATTGTGACTTTAACTTAATCGGGAAGTAGTTATATTAATAATGAATAATCTTTTAAGATACTAAAAAATTACGATCTCCACGGCTCTTTGCTGGTCTCCTTAGTACACCTGAAAAAATATAATCGGAAAATGTAATTAGGTCTTATTTGAACAAAAATTCTTCAAAAGAAATTCTTCACACTTAAAGTATTTTAAGGACTAACTTAAAAACTACTGCAAGAATGCCTAAAATCGTAACCGGAGGCCCACACAACCCCTCCCTCAATCTAAGGCCGGCATCGCATCTGCTATGCCTCTGGTATTACGGATGATCATGGGCGGCGGTAATCACTTAGCATCACGTGAGCCACCTGCTCGTTTGCCTCCCTTTTCTATAAAAAATTGACCTTCCCAAATGTGTCGTTGTTCAAATTAATTTTATTAGTGAAGTGAATTAAAGTAAAAAAAATTAATTCTTCTGAACACAGGTTTCAACAAGGAATTCATTCAATTCAATACTTTTGACCTACCCTGCCTGGTATTTTTAGCTTTGTGGAAATTTGCAAGATTAAAAATTTCGGGATTAGTTTTTATTAGGGGATAAGTATTCAATATATTCTTCTTATATAGAATATTACATACATAATAATATTACACAACGCTACCCGTTGTGTAATATTATCACATTAATTCATTGACTTTTTTTAGTATTAGTATTGTGCCCATAAATTGACGACTTCCGGGGATGAGTGTCGTAGAAACTAGTTTACATGGTGTCGCCAACTCTGAGACCCCGGGTTGGATTCCCGGACGCGTTAATATAGAAAAACCACACTTTCTTAATTTTAAATTGAGGGATCTCTACCTCTTTCACCGAAGACACTATTTTGGACAACGTGATGGCTTAAGGTGAGCCTATCCCCGTTTTTATGTCCAAGTCAACGTTATAAATTGTACATACGTTTTTGAAAAAATCTATTGGTATATTCATGCCACCTGGGGATTCAACTCGGATCTCCTGACTCGAATTTCGATCACTCAACCTCTCGGCTATTGTGACTTTAACTTAATCGGGAAGTAGTTATATTAATAATGAATAATCTTTTAAGATACTAAAAAATTACGATCTCCACGGCCCTTTGCTGGTCTCCTTAGTACACCTGAAAAAATATAATCGGAAAATGTAATTAGGTCTTATTTGAACAAAAATTCTTCAAAAGAAATTCTTCACACTTAAAGTATTTTAAGGACTAACTTAAAAACTACTGCAAGAATGCCTAAAATCGTAACCGGAGGCCCACACAACCCCTCCCTCAATCTAAGGCCGGCATCGCATCTGCTATGCCTCTGGTATTACGGATGATCATGGGCGGCGGTAATCACTTAGCATCACGTGAGCCACCTGCTCGTTTGCCTCCCTTTTCTATAAAAAAAAATTGACCTTCCCAAATGTGTCGTTGTTCAAATTAATTTATTACAAACTTGGTATTTTAATCTGACTTAAGTTTTCATAACGGCAATATTCACTGACTTTCTCAGTTAGACTGTCTTACGTACCCTTATGATTCATGAATATCAGTAACTTCATTACTTTCGTATAAGGGAACATGCTGAACTTACACTCACACTACCCTTAATTACTAGGGTGAATGAAATATTTAAATAATTAAGTTTATTAAGTGCGAAACACAGAATTAATTGCACGCTCATTTATAAGCAAGAACAGGAGAAAATGTTTTACCAACACAGAAAACACTACAGAAAACGAATCGAGCATTTAACAATAATTAAATTACATATTTTATTTGCTTCGTTTGTTCTCTGGTTGTATTACCTTTTATTGCTATTTAAAATGGAAATTCTTGTCACGATGTCAGACGTAACACAACATGCTACTTAAATTACAAAAGGCGATAGTTTGATAAAATGTTTTTGACCTTTTTCACAAAGGACAGGCTTTGGAGAGTTTCCGTAAACGAATTGGTGTCTTTTGCTTTCGGCAGAATACTTTAATACATGAAGTCATGACACTTTATTTTTTTCCTCCATTTAATAGAACGTTGTTGGTTCGAATCCCGATAGGGGCAAATCAGTGTGTTAATATTTGTTCTCTCTCTACAAAATCTCTACTATATATATACATTAATGTATATTGTACTGTTTGCTTGGACATTAAATCGGCGATGTACTTCCCACCTCTCCGTGATCTCAAATTAGCTTTGGCAGAAAGGGGGTAAAAAATGTATCCTCTAGTATGAGAAAATGCGTAAAGATTAGATAAAAATAACTGTACTATTTAAGAATACTTTCTTTCACTTCTTTGTCCAAAGTAGTTACTTATTCATTTAAATTAATCCATACAAGTCTTACTAGTTGTACTAGTAGTAATATAAATGTGAAAGTTTGTGGGAACACCCAAAGTGTTTGGATGTTTGTTCCGCAATCACGCTGTAAGAGCTGAACGAAATGATCTGAAATTTTTCACACACAATGATTTCGATTAACACGCATGAGTGGGATAATATAGTACACTACTTATATGTATATAGTTAAGTGATCGAATTGTTCTTTTAAGAAATTGGTAGTCATTACAGTCACACAGGCCGTATTATTCATTTTTGTGGTGCATTTGAATCAAGCTGGTCCATTTGTGCAACAGCAAAAGCGGTCACACGCATCCACCACATCCAAACATTCTCGTTTTCTTCTGTCCGTAAATGTAAAAGTATAATTTTGTTAGGTAGTGAAGCAATGAAAATTTTATTCTAGGATCATAGTACTAGAATCAAAACCGAACGAAAATACAACCGAAACGCATCGATAATCTAATCTTAAACTAATGTACTGTAATGTATCTTAAACTAATATATAACTTGCATTACATGCTTAAATGTGTAAATGCACTACTATAAAGAATAATGTTTTGTTTAATCAATGAATTCCTTTCGACCCATCTTCCACCGAAGATAAAGAAGAAGGGATAATGTTACAGGTGAGCCTATCATCGTTTTAATGTATGACGGTATAGTATTCGTATATATGTAAATAAACTGACGAAAAGTTAGCGGAAATTTTAACGGGTTCCTTCAATTAATCCTGACTTAATAATTCAGGGTTTGTACCATCTAGTTGAAATAAAAACCTTTCAGATTAAAATTAATTTACTAAATCTGTTTACATGTGACGAACTTAAAAAACATACACCCTAATTAAAAACTTTTTTTATAGTCTGTTAAGAAAAGGATGCCGCCCAGTTATCACATGTTTTTTTTTCTAATTTCTTATTTATCCAATAACAAAATGTAAAACATGATTGACAAATTAACCAATACTAGATTGTGTTATCATATTGAAAGCTATGAAGTTAGCACATTGAAGTTGGCGAAATTTCTGTCTCATGTTGCCAAGAACTCTAAAAGGCGTAATAAAAATATTTAAAATTTTTACTGATGCGCATAGGACATGGTAGGTGGGAGTTAAGAACGTCATGGTATGGCGGTTTCGAATCCCGTGCGTATCAGTATCTTTTTTTATTTCTCATTGATTTAATAAAAAGAACGCATCATATCCTTAACATTAACTTTTATTTAATTTTTAATAAAATTTTGTTCAATACTGGGGTGAAGAGGTACAACGAAGAATCGTTTGGACCCAATCATCACCGAATTTTTGACAATGTGTCAAGCAATCTACCTTGTCCTATGACCAATCCAACAATACAAGTCGTATGTATACACGATAAAACTCATTTAAACGAGCTTTCTTCTGGAAATCGAATTCGCCTCTACTGATTCAAATGGTCTGACCATTTAACCTCACGGATATCGTATCATGATATGTATGAAATTTTGTAATTTACGTAACAAACCCTTTCTCCCCGTATGTGTCGTAAGAGGCTTACTTGAAAACGCCATTCCTGATTTAAATGTTTTTAAGGGAAAAGCCTAAAAACCAGGAATGGAAATTTATAGACGGCGCAATAACTATAATACCGAGACAATAATCAAGCAGACCGATAAAAGGCTTCAGCGTCTAAGTTGAGAGGTGTCTGATACTGCGATCGCCAAACCGCTTGCCAAGCGTGGTGATTATGGCAAATCTTTCTTATGGCATAAGCCCTTGCCCTGCTGTGTGCCTTTGCAGGCCTTCAAGTATAAAAACCGTTTTTGTCCTGTCCTGTAAATCATACATTATATTAACATTAAAAAATAATTATCGGCGAGTTTTGTCTCCTGATTTGCATGATATGACTATAAGATTTCATTCAGAGCTTAATGAAAAATCTTATCAATTTAATTAGGTATTACTCTCCAGTCAGACTTAAGCTTCTTAACTTTTTCTTATTATTTTCGAATAAAATTGTAAGGTTAATTTAAATACCCCCATATTATGCCGATGGATTTAGAAAGCGTTTTTACAATAAAAAAAATATCTTCACGCAATTCCCAATACAGGGGTAGACAGAGGTCAAGTCTAGACAATTAAGTCCCTTTGACCCACCTTCCACCGAAGATGTTTTCGGGACAACGTGACAGGTGGTGAGCCTGTCGCCGCCTTTATGTCCAAGCCACCGATGAAATTCGTACGTAAGTTTTTGAAAAACTCATTGGTACTGCCACCTGGGGATCGAACTCGGGTCTCTCGACTCGAAATACCGACCACCCAACAACTCAACTATCGTGACTTTTGCAATGAAATGTTAAAATTAAATACCGCTTTGTTTGTACATAAATCAAATAGTTATTTCACTCGACTTCATGGATGTTTATATGTATATGTATATTAAAGTATATACGTATATTATACCGGATCCGGTTCAATAGGAATGAAACGGTCACATCACCACCGACCACGTTGTCCCAAAAAAGCTTCGGTGGAAAGTGGGTTGAAAGGACTTCATTGTCCTAACCTCTACCTGCCCTAGTATCGGAAACAGCTTGAATACTTAAAAAATACAAGACATTTTAAAACATATGATTAAATAAGGGTGCTACATGTATGTCAGAGTGTTAGAAAGAAAGAATAATTTTATTGGTACCAGATATAACTGAAATAAAAAATAAAAAGAAATTCATACATCCTTATCGGAATAGGAACTTCTGAAATTCGCCCTATTCACCTAGATAAGCCGCCCCATTGACAACGCTCCCAAAAACTGTTTTGCTATCACTACACCAGGTATTGAGATATTGATTTCGACTTTCTAATAATAGACGTTATTTACATTTTTGGCTAGTTTTTGCATCGTTGAGGCTAACGCAATAATACTCAAATGTCTTGTATTTTAGTACGTAATAGAGCCTAACAGCATCATCTGTTACATTAATGGACCTGCTCAATTTGGGCTAGAACACGGCCTTGCCGAACACCGTCACAAAATACTAGAGTGATCTAAATATTCTGAATTCGTTCGGTAAAAGAGGTATCCGGAGAGCAATGATCTTTTGAATTAATATATAAATCATATAAACATTTTAATTGTATAAAAATTTATTCTATACCGTCCCCCTTTCTCAATGGCACTCATAAATTAAAAGTTGAATGATTAAATGAATGAAACATGCTTTATTGTACACCAAAACATTAAATAAACAAACGAAATGCAGAAATTAATTATGGTTCAATTGGCGGCCTTATCGCTTTAAAGTGATTTCTTCCAGGCAACCACGTTGCAGAGGATACAATGACCTGTGAAAAAGGTGAGGTGTACGCAAAATTTATAATACATATACATACCTATACACATTATTGTCTAGTTAACTAAAAGGATTTTATCTTATGTTTATATTATATATCAGCTTTTACTCGCAGGTTCGCCACTGTTAATGTATTTTTTAAGCTTATCGCGAGAAAAGTGCTATAATTGTCTCCAGCCTCATATGTCTCTGTACCAAAATCTAGACGTGACAGCGTAATAAAGTTACCAAATCACTTTTGTATTTTAAAAGGATTATAATAACGTTTGATCATTAGATTAAAACTCAAATTTCGAAGCGTTTTGGTTCTATTTTCGTTTGGTTCGGTTTCCAGTACTATGACCCTGAATTAAATCAATATTCATTTTCTTAGTACATATTTACGGACAGAAGACAAGGAGAATGTTTTGATGTCACCACATCGAGGCGTGTGACCGCTTTTGCTGTCACACGAATAGGTCAGTTTGATCCACATGCACCACAACCATTTACAATACGATCTTTGTAACTGTAATGACTACCGACATCATAAAAGAACAATGTATTCTTCTGAGCTATGTTCATGAGTGAATCTTACTCAATAACTGCCCATCCCCGACTTCAATCCTTTTGCCAGCTTATGTTCTTATGCGTTTGGGATATATGCCTCCGGGATCACCTTAATAACATAATAATTAGTTTCTTTTTCAGTTTTAAAGATAAAACGAGTCTGTGCAATTTAAGAGTATAAGGCATTCTATCGTCGCAAGGATTATGAGTTAAAACGTATCTGAATACTATCAGATTTCACCAGAATTAAGCCTTAACTTAATCTTATTAAACAGTACAAAATATAACTGTTGCAGCGCATTTCAGTAAAACACCGAGGAAATTACTTTGAAAGCTTTGAAATTGCTTTTACTGTTATTTCTGGATGCGATCACAGAGACGATATTATTATTGCGTCCATCGAGTCAAGATATTATTAATTTTAACATTTACTTTTATGTAATTAATTTTTTTATCCTGTCAGTGTATTTATAAACATCTTTTTTTAGCTTTTTAGGAAAGTAAGTTAATACTTACTTTCCATATTCCTATTTAATTATAGAAATAGTAAAATAATCAAATAAATATATAAAAATATACGTTGTCTACTATCCGATAAATTACAAGTTGCTGTAATCAGTAGTTATACTGATAGGCTAGTAATTATACTGATAGGATAAAGGTTAGCCGATTTTTGCCTAACCTTCCTCCCCGCAGATGTCATCAACTGCAGAGAAGAGGAAAGAAATCACATCTCACTGATAATGGTTTTTAGCTAAGATAAGATTTAACATGACATTTTAAACACACAGGAGAATAATGGAAAGACAAAAAAATTATTTAAAGGGAAATGCGAAAAACCGATAAGCAAAAAAAGTAAAAACATGAATACCTTGCTACGGTGTGAGATTTTACAACAATTATTCCACAAGAACCTGCCGTTCTTAACGAGGTATGTGCACTGGTTCGCTGCTGAAAACAAATCCACATGGTACATTAAAACATACGAGAGACAGTCCCCTTCAACGAGGTGTTACTTCGTACATTATATAATGCATGCAAGGTTAGGTACGCTGACATAAAATTTATAGGCGAAATACATATATAATATACGAGTACATACATGCATAATGGACTATTAAAGTCCTCGGCCAGACTAGGCCTCCCCCATAGGGAGGATTTGCAATAATCGAAACGCTTAGCAAGTGGATTGGCGCTCGCAGTACCAGACCACTCGCACCCCGGACGCTGCTGGCCCATCTTTGATCTGATATTTTTAAAGAAAGGGTTGCCTAACGATAATCAAGTCGCCTCTTAAAAAGTCACGATAGCCGAGTTGTTGGGTGGTCGGAATTTCGAGTCGAGAGACCCGAGTTCGATCCCCCAGGTGGCAGTACCAATGAGTTTTTCAAAAACTTGTGTACGAATTTCATCGTTGGCTTGGACATAAAGGCGGCGACGGGCTCACCACCTGTCACGTTGTCCCGAAAATATCTTCGGTGGAAGGTGGGTCAAAGGGACTTAATTGTCTAGACTTGACCTCTGTCTACCCCTGTATTGGGAATTGCGGGAAGATATTTATTTATTTATTATTAAGTCGCCTCTTACCAATGTTCAATATTTTTGGAAATATTATTATGCCGTTACTACAGGGTCCGAAACTTTTCTTTACGGTCCTTTTTTTTTATAGAAAAGGGAGGCAAACGAGCAGGTGGCTCACGTGATGGTAAGTCATTACCGCCGTCTATGAACACCCGCAATACTCCCTTAGAGTGACATGGAGAAGGCCTTCGACAGAGTGTGGCATACGGGACTAATTTACAAATTGCTGCAAGAAGAAAATATACCACCTGGCTACGTACGATTAGTAGAATCGTTCTTAGTAGGGCGTAGCTTCTACGTCACCGTCGAGCAAGCCGATTCGGCGGTACGCACTATAGAAGCAGGCGTCCCACAGGGCAGTTGTCTTTCTCCTTGCCTGTACGCAATCTACACCAACAACATCCCCACGCTCGAGGGTCGCGTCCGAGAGTGGGAAGACGATGTCATGCTCGCACTCTACGCGGACGACAGCGCGTACTTTACGTCGTCCCGTCGGGCAAACATCGCTGCCAAGAAGATACAGCGACTGCTGGACCTATTACCTGAATGGTTAGATAAATGGCGGATGACTATTAATGTCGGGAAGACATCCGCCATAATCACCAATCGCCATGGGCGCGTGCCACCACAACTCGAACTGAGAGGGCAAAAGATTAAGTGGCAGAGCGCCGTTACCTATCTTGGTTGCCGGATAGATAAATCGCTACGCCTCACCGCGCAGGTGGACTACGCGATAAGTAGCGCGAGAGCAGCGAGGGCGGTTCTCTATCCGGTACTTTCAACAAAAAAAGTTACCTGTAAAAACCAACCTTTTACACCCCCCTGATATGGATGACCCAAACGTCAACGTCGTCCCTTAGTGTGCCCCCCTCCCCCAGAATTGGGGGAGGGGGGAGTGTGGGCCACCGGCTACCTGCACTCACCAGACAAAACGCAGAAGTTTGTTAGACTTCTACTTTACGCCGGTATTCTGTGAGGCCGTGGTACTTCCCCGGTCGAGCCGGCCCATTCATGCAACAACAAAAGCTGATGCGTGGCTCTACCACTGTTAAAATCCTTCGACATGACAGGTGGTGTGCCTATCATGGTCTATGAGACCAAGCCAATTGTACAACTTACTTATTATATAAAATGCCTTTTTTTGGTATCATAAGAAGGTAAATCTTTCTTTGTTTAAGGTAGAACTCATTTTATAGTATTTCCGTTGGTCTAAAAACAAATTTTGTATGTTATTCTTTGTGTTATTTCATAAGTATAGTAGTTGATGAACCAGATTTCAAACTGCTATGGCATGTAATTGTTTATTTTATTCGATGGGTTTATAATTAACGATATATTCAGTAAACAGCCAATTAATTATTACAATAGTAATCGGGGATTAATTTGACGGTTAATGTAGTGATTGAATCAATGATCCAGTAATTCATTAAATGTTTATTAATTCAAATTTAATTAAACAAACCTTTTTGAATCGATTCTCATATTATGCCACCTAACTAGTGGTTTCATCAATATTTAAGGAATTTTTTTTAATTACAACAATTGACATCAATGCCTAGATGTTGCCCACGCTCTTTAGGACTAAATATGTTAATCTTAATAAATCAATTTTTAATTTTTCGAAAATTTTCTTTATACTTTTAAGTCGGTTACATGAGCAGTTCTTATAGTTTTTAAACTATTAATGTTATACTTTAACGTTCAAATGAATAATATTAAAGGCATAAATCACATTCAAGTAAGAGAAAGTCTTTATTTTAACTAACTGTAATAATTGCTTACCGAGTAAAGTTTAGACACCTACGTACTATATTCTTAATATATTACACTGAACCAGTAGTAATTATACTACTACTGCCTTAGGTTAAGTCTATTCTGGGTCTAAAATAACCTATCTATAAATAGATAAAAATAGATTTGACTAAATCAAAGGAAAATCTTTCAATTTCTGATTCCCTTGTAAATAACTATTTAAAAAATGTGACATTGTAAACACAAACTAGGAACTCTTGCTGACAGAGCCCATGGTGTAGAACTTTATATATAATTATAAAGTTTACTGATTATTTATCTTATTTAATTTTATTTCACACTAATAAAAGTTTAATCAAGCTGTAAAAATAGGACAGCTTTTATTATACCAGATACGGGTAACTTTAAGTGAGATACACGAACGGACTTGATATCAAGTTTATTTCTTCTACAGGATTACAGTTCAAATAACGTGATCCTGTAAGGGTCAAAATACATCATTATCCATGAGATTTTTAAATAAAACAAAGATTTTCTTTCATATGGTACAGTAAAATGACATTGATGTGACGTCATTACTGAACTAGATAATTAATGTACATTCGAATCCTACACGAAAGTTTTATAATATTAAAGTATTACAGCCAGACTTTAATACTATGTACTTCAATGCTTTTAAAGCAAAAACATGAGAATATTTAATGGACACTCGCAAATTAAAATTACTGCAAAAATGCATTAAGCGAACGAAGGCAAAAGGTTTCAGTCAAAAGGCAGAGTATCGTAAAGTAGTGGCTGTTATAGAAAGGTCCCGTTTATGTATATCCTTCAGCCAGTTTTTTACCTTTTCTTGCCTTCTTATTTATACTTTATACAAGCTGTGCTTCGTGCAATTGTTACAAATAGAAACCTGTACTACTTTACTCGCTTTACCAGCCGTTTACACCATCTCTTCTTCATGCATACAAATGTTATCTATCTACTAGAAAATTATTATGATCATCCGAGTTCTGGGGCAGTCATAGCTCTAGTCCATTTGGTTCTTTTGAATCCACTTATCGCAGGAGTTTGTTTAGGTAACCCTGACGGGTCCAAGCCATCAATATAGTTCGTACATAAGTTATAAAAAAAGCTCATTACGAGCTACGAGCCCTTTCTATGGATAAAACTCGGATCTCTTGAATAGAAATTTGATAATCCGACTACTCGACATTTGCCGCTGATTACGAGTATTATTAAGTTATATTGATATCGTTTCTTAGCACATAAAAGCACACCAGTTGGTACGTATCAATGTTCCAAACTAGTAATATCAATTCCAGTTACACAACTCGGTGCCTTGGTCATCTATTTGAAAGAATGATAAGCTATTATAGCTTATCATTCGGTATTGCAAAACCCTTCGACATATTTATAATGATAAAATAAATACACCTTTCTTCATTCATATTTCGCTAGTATCACCCAGACATGATGAGCTCAGTTATAAATTTTAATTTCAAAATATATATTTTGAAAGTATTGTAATGAAAATGGTAGTGTAAACTATAGGTTATAGTTTATATAGGTTATATAGATATAATTATAGGTTACATAGATAGGGACAACATCACATACATTGCTCCGATCCCAATGTAAGATGCTAAAGCACTTGAGGTATGGGAATCGGAAACAACGATGGCACCACAAACACCCAGACCCGAGAAAGTGAAGAAAAAGTGGTCTATCTACATTGACCCGACCGAGAATCGAAACCGGGACCTCGAGATGGCGACACCTTGAAAACCGGTGTTTACGCCACTCGTCCACGGAGGTCGTCAAAATAATTACTATCATTTTTTCTAGAAGGGTGTTAAAAACAATACGAACTAGTAATAACAATAGTAATAACATGTACAAGTATATTACAAACGTTATAGAAAGCAAAAGGGTCTACTTTCAGTAAAAGTTGCGAATAGACGCTACACAGATTTGCAGTGCAGCCCGATTACAGTCTTGAACAGTTAGTTTTAAAGTTAGATACTTAAATAATTAACTATTTTAACAACATTCATGTAGCACATTCGCTATTTTAATAACTTGGGAGTTTGACACTCGTTATCTCATGAAGGGACTTATATATAATTAAACTTACAAAGATACTTATTCAGTGTAAAGGTTACAAATGTATGAGTGAGTAGTTGAATGTTGTAATAAGTTAAGAATACGCAAAGTTATATATAGAGGCAATTTGATAACGTACCAATATTACTCAATAAAAATACTAAGTCACGATAGCCGAGTGGTAGGGTGGTCGGAATTTCGAGTCGAGAGACCCGAGTTCGATCCCCAGGTGGCAGGCTCGTACCAATGGGTTTTTCTAAAACTCATGTACGAATTATATCGTTACCTTGGACATAATACGTGAAGATATTTATTTATATATTTATCATTTTAGTAAATAAACAAATAAAGAGAAAGGAAAGAATTTAATTTATAATCTTTTATTCCTATATGAACTGGGAATTGCTCGAAGATATTTATATATATATATATACATATATATATATATATATATATATATATATATATATATATATATATATATATATATATATATATATATATATATATATATATATATATATATATATATATATATATATATATATATATATATATATATATATATATATATGTATATATATATATATATATATATATATATATATATATATATATATATATATATATATATATATATATATATATATATACATATATATATATATATATATATATATATATATATATATATATATATATATATATATATATATATATATACATATATATATATATATATATATATATATATATATATATATATACATATATATATATATATATATATATATATATATATATATATATATATATATATATATATATATATATATATATCATCATTTATTCTCTTTTGTCTGAAATCGAATGACGATATAAGTATAAGTCTTCACAAAATTCCCACTACAGGGGTAGACAGAAGTCTAGTCTAGAAAATGAAGTCCCAACGACCCACCATCCACCGAAGATATTCTCGGGACGACGTTGGCACAAGCTTGGTTACATTGTTATAGTAATAAAAGCCATTTGCAAAGCCATAGTGACATTCTATCTCTGCGTTAGAATATTCCACTTCAACACCCGGACACTTTTAATAAGTTTTCTTGATATAATGTTGTATTAATGTGTTAATACAGTACCGCTCCATTTTTGTTCTAAATACTTAATGATGAATAATGATGATAATTTCTAAATAATTAAAGATCAAAATGTATATATATATATATATATGTATATATATATATATATATATATGTATATATATATATATATATATATATATATATATATATATATATATATATATATATATATATATATATATATATATATATGTATATGTATATATATATATATATATATATATATATATATCTATATATATATATATATATATATATATATATATATATATATATATATATATATATATATATATATATATATATATATATATATATATATATATATATATATATATATATATATATATATATATATATATATATATATATATATTCTCTTTTCATCATTTATTCTCTTTTGTCTGAAATCGAATGACGATATAAGTATAAGTCTTCACAAAATTCCCACTACAGGGGTAGACAGAAGTCTAGTCTAGAAAATGAAGTCCCAACGACCCACCATCCACCGAAGATATTCTCGGGACGACGTTGGCACAAGCTTGGTTACATTGTTATAGTAATAAAAGCCATTTGCAAAGCCATAGTGACATTCTATCTCTGCGTTAGAATATTCCACTTCAACACCCGGACACTTTTAATAAGTTTTCTTGATATAATGTTGTATTAATGTGTTAATACGAGTACCGCTCCATTTTTGTTCTAAATACTTAATGATGAATAATGATGATAATTTCTAAATAATTAAAGATCAAAATGTGTAAGTTACTTTGTAGAAATTCGATACTCGCGCTACGCTTTGATAGTATATTACATTTTTTAGGTTCTTCTAATTATTATGGCATGATTTTAAGGCGATTATAACAAAGGAAGTGGTTTGTTAATAATAGAGCCCTTTATGAGGATGACTTAATCCTGTGTAAGACGATGGATCAAAATACATTGAATATTATAATATAGCATCCTTTTAATGGAAAATATTATGTATTTTAAAAACACATATACTTTAATAATGTTAAATCTGTTTAGTTCTGCAATCTTTAGTTTCTATATTGAGTGTGGTAATAATAGCAAATGCAAAAGATAATGAAGATAAAAAATATAGAATTCAACTTTCTCATTATCAAACACAGCGTAGATTGCCAGGCACTTTATTTCAGGTAAGTGGTGAAAATATTTCGAATTGTTCATTAAAACAAAACTGTATACTTTTTAGAATTTTACTCATTTTTAAATATGGAGTCAACGCTTAAAGAAGACCGTGTTGCATTTATAGCGTTGCATCGTTGCGGTTACGCGCCAATTCAAATTTTTGACATACTGAAAAATGTGAATATAAGCAAAATATTCGTTTATTGTACCATCAAACTATACAATGAAGGCTCTAGTGTAGATGACAGGTCAAGAAGTGGTCGCCCTCGGTCTATTAGGCCTCCAGCAGTGATAAAAGCTGTGAAGGCTCGAATTCAAAGAAATCCCAAACGTAAGCAGAAACTGTTGGCCCTTCAGATGGGGTTAAGCTGAACCACGGTGAAAAGGGTGTTAAATGAAGACTTAGGGCTTCGGGCATATCGAAGATAAACAGGACATTGTTTGAATGCTGGTCGAATGCACCTGAGACTGAAGAGATGCCGCGCTTTGTTTAAGAGGTACGCGGAAAAAAAATTTCGGGAAATGCTTTTTCGGATGAAATTTTTTTTACCGTAGAAGAGAGCTACAATAAACAAAATGATAAGGTGTATGCACACAATAGTGAAGAAGCGATCAACCGTATTCCGCGTGTCCAACGAGGTCATTTTCCATCCTCGCTCATATGGTATGGTTGGGAGTTTCATATTGGGGCTTAACAGAGGTACATTTTTGCAAGAAAGGTGTAAAAATGAATGCAGTTGTGTATCAAAATACAGTCCTGACAAACCTTGTGGAACCTGTTTCTCATACCATGTTCAATAACAGGCACTGGGTATTCCAACAAGATTCGGCGCCAGCTCATAGAGCGAAGAGCACACAAGACTGGCTGGCGGCGCGTGAAATCGACTTCATCCGGCACGGAGACTGGCCCTCCTCCAGTCCAGATTTGAATCCGTTAGATTACAAGATATGACAACACTTGGAGGAAAAGGCGTGCTCAAAGCCTCATCCCAATTTGGAGTCACTCAAGACATCCTTCATTAAGGTAGCCGCCGATATTGACATGGACCTCGTTCGTGCTGCGATAGACGACTGGCCGCACAGATTGAAGGCCTGTATTCAAAATCACGGAGGTCATTTTGAATAAACTTTAGTGTCATAAGAATTTATGGTTTGTTAAGTTCATTTTGGTATATAAATAGCTACATAATGAATAAACTTGTTTTAATTATTTTAGGTTAAACATGTGACAGAATTTATGACCTGACAAGGTATATATGTTCAAGCCAACGATGTAAATCTTACACAAGTTTTGCCATAGGAATTCCGATCACCCAATCACATGGCTGTCGTGACTTTTTCCACCTTCATCTATAAAAATATTATTTATATTTATATTAAGGTTGTCTGGACGGGATTACTCTTTAGCGATAAGACTGTACTTTATTTCTTAAGTTTTATTTTATTTTATTTTTGTCATTTTTATTGTGGTGTACAATAAAGTACATACAAACATACATTATTAATACAATATTTTCACGAACAGTATAAACGAAACCATTTGTTATCAACAAATACATTTGACGGATATTTAAAGTAGTTCCATTCCGTTCCATTCTCTTTTACAAAACAGTAAATTTTAGAAGATTTACGACTGTAAGAATTCTTAAAAGAGGGTGAATCATGACAGAGATTACCACTTATAAAGGAAATTAAATGTCGGCGGCTTTATTTAATCGCGGTAATTGTTTTTTCACCTTTGCCCCTTTCTATTCCGACAATGGGAAGACCTCTGTTTTGAAAACCTCTTTGAAAGGCGCAAACTTTTTATTCTAATTTCGTCGGCTTAGTGATTGCCTCGACTTTGACGCATCGATTATTGAGATTCGAATCTCAGTCCAAGGTATAAACTGTCACAAAAGAAATCAATATGAATTTCTGTAATACGTATAATAATATGCGTAATATCGGATATAATGAAACAATGTTTTTTTTTTATATCAGACCCGTGAGTTCTAATACAATTACAATTTTTTAAACTTTTATACGATTTTTTTTTTTTTAATACAAATATGTCGACAGGCCCACCATTAGTCTTTGTCCCAAATAAGCTCCGACGAAGTGTAGATAGTAAAATTGTTATATATTTTACTCAGTCAGTCTTTAAAACTCATTTTTGAAGCAAACAAAAACTTAAAACTAATTTAAACATCTATGAAATAAATAAAAATATTTTTTTTATTGGATCGCATAATCCCTGATGAGATTATATATAAATGGAGAGAACAGATCGGCTAGTACCTCACCAATCATGAGTAATTAGAAGCTGAAGACACACGTTTTAATTACGTCTTTAGGACATTAAATAGCTCGGTTCTCCCGCGATCATTAACAGTGTAAACCCCAAAAGATCGTAAATTAAAAAAGTTTAAATAGTACGAGACAAGTTCAGTTAAATATGTTTTATACCAATGTCAAATATTCGCAAGCTTCAACATAATGGATAACATTGTTATTAATTTATAAGCGGATGGTTATAATTTAATAAGACTTAAGTATCTGCAACTGTGCAATTAATTACAAAATTAGAAAATCTTTTTAATTTGATTAATTATTTGAGGTGATGACAATTCCACAATTCTAAATTTATAGATCCAAGGGACTGCTGGTCTTATTCTCCAAATAAGAAACAGCTGTTCGCATCATATTCCTCTGCATTCTGTACGGTAAGTTTAGGTGTAGTTGTTTTTGAAAGGTCGTTAATACATCTCTTAAAAGCATCGGCATTCGTGTTACGGATGTGAAAGGGCATCGGTAGTCCATGTAATAGAAAACTTTCTGATTCCCTTTCATCATCATCACCAGCTCATTCCATCATTCATAAAAATAACATAAAACAACAACATTTACAAAATTAGTTAAATCTCTATACTATACAAATTTCAATACCAAAACTAGATCATAACGAAAGCTGGTAATATGTAATGGATCAAAATCGATATGAAACAAAATAGCATAAAACAAAAACGGGGTACTCCACCCAGCCAGTAACAATATATATAACAAATATATAAATGTGTAGCACTTTTGATTGCATTTTTCATCTCCACGCTAGTAAATGAATGAAAATAACTGGCGTTGTTGACGTGCCTACAACAGACGCGTTAAAAAGTTTTAAATCTAGAAAGTTCTTTAGATAGAATCTGCGGAGTGGATCATCCTGGAGACAGTCTGATCGTAGATAACGTGGTCAGAAGAAAGTTCCTTTATTTTATTATTTTTTTTTTAATTCCATAATATTTAAGCCATTGCCATAGCAGGGGTAGACAGAGGTCTCGACAATTAAGTGTTTTCGACCCACCTTCCACCGAAGACATTTTTTGGGACAACGTGACAGGCGGTGAACCCGTCTTTATGTCCAAGCCAACGATGTAAATCGTACATAAGTTTTGAAAAATCAATAGGTATTGCGAACCGTTGTATTTTTTGCAAAAGTTTTAGTCCTCGCCTAGCCAGATACTCAGTCTAATATACAAACGGCATGTCAATATACAATTGCCAGGCACGACAACCGAGTGGTTGGGTGATTGGAATTCGATTCAAGAGACCCGAGTCAGGTCCGGGTACTCGTACGGTATTCCTACCAACCGAGAGTAGACTCGTACCAATGGGTTTAGAATTATATCGTTCGCTTGGACATAAAGACGGCGACGGGCTCACCAACACGTTGTCAAAAAAATTGTCTTCGGTGGAAGATGAGTCGTAATTACTTAATTGTCTAGAACTCTGTCTACCTCTGCATTGGAAATGGCGTGAAATATACAAACATACATAACTCGAGTAAAAATGTAGGTTTCATCACACAATAATTTTCCAAACAGGTTTCAACCCGAAACTCAGCGTCGAAGGCGTGGTCACTACTCACTTGGTCATCTAGTCGCTTAGTACATAATGAAAAAAAATCTGTTTCAAATTTCAAAATCCTCAATAAAATGGAGATAAATTTTGAAGCGTAAATAAAGCCGTTGGATTACCAACGAAATTTGGAAAAAAAAAACAAAATTTGGATAATTATATCCCAATTTTTTTTCGAAAATAATGCCATTTATAGTTGACCAGAAGGGATACGCCGCAGGCATAAAGGTAGTTTTCGTAAATTGTAAAACATAAAATGGCTTACATTCTAATTATGAACTTCTATTGATATAAGAGAGCATTTGCAAAATGCTTCTAACTTTTGCAGAATAATTTTTGAAATTGAAAAAGGTAATGGCTCGAAAACAATTTACAAGGATTAGGTTCAAACCATGACGTTTAATTTCCTTTCGAAGTACTTAATCTCATCCCATCTTCTAAAGTTTTTAATATTTTTACGTTTTTCTATTATTACACTCACAGACAAAGACCACGTTTTATTTTCATCAAATATTTGATAACTCTTCTCGAGATGGAGGAGATTTGACTCAGGACCCAAAATCTCTCTGGGGCATCCCATCTCCCATCTTTGTGGCAATCTTTAGGTGTAGCTTCGGTTAAGCAGTGGACTCTTAATAGACTGCAAAGATGAAGCAGAAAAAAATGTCATTTATACATATTGTTTATTTTTCAACTATTGTATAATTTAATAAATACACTTCGCATAAGCCGATATAATGCACAGATTTCGTACAAGCACACTCATTGCTGTAGATCGAAGACTTGCTTTTCTCAAGAATCAAATAACTATTATATTTCATTATATTAATAAAAAAATACTCGATTTTAATTAAACTGAAGTCGTATTTGTGGAAAATATTATTTCTAATACGGTATTAATTTTATATGCTTGAATATATATTGAAGTAATTTCCAGAATAATTCTTTCTTAGGTACCCATTCATAAAAATTTGTTCTACTCCTAGTTAGTTGTCAATGATTTTGTACTTGTTTGTAATATATTAAATGAAAAAGTAATAACTTTTAATCTTCCACTTGTGGATACCTTTGACGGCTTAGAGATTCTGTATGTATTACACGTTCATACAGAATCTCTACGCATAATAACCTTGAAAAAACTCTTTATTTCTGTAGTAGACTATTGATTTAAACATTGGAGACATCAGTTTACTTGAGTAACCGTTTTTCATAATTAGTTTTTACAAACTATTTTTATTTCCCGACGTTTCGGTTGCTTTACAGCATCCGTGGTCACGGGGGGACTGAGGTCTTGAACATCCCGCCGTCACAGCTACCTTCGGCTACCGTCAACTTTATTTATTAATTTTGGAACCGATTTACGCAGTATGTGCTCACTGTATCTTGAGGTCTTGCAGTGGTATGCTTGGTCTTGGATTTAATTTTATTTATGACTGGATCCCAAGCAGGTGGTAGTACCCAATCATCTTCTCTATTGAAATTAGGATGTTTTTTAATTTCAATAGCCTTACGGATCATCCTGGGTAGGAATTGGTGTTCTTTCACGAGTATATGTGGCTTGTCAAACCTGATATAATGGTTGGGCCCATCTAGAATGTGATCACAGACTGCAGAATTCCTAGAGCGTCTATGTTTAACATCAGCTGCCACCTGCTTGGGATCCAGTCATAAATAAAATTAAATACAAGAAATCATTATCTCATTATCGCATTAAAGCCTTAATTTAACTTTGTCGAAGAAAGAAGACTTTCATTTAATAGTACGTACCGTCCACACCGGTTTTCATGGTGTCACCAGCTCTGAGCTGCCGGGTTCGATTCCCGGTCGAATCATAATTAAAATATTTGTGGTACCTTCACTGTTTTTGGTTCCAAAACACAAGTGATTAAGCTACTTACTTTGGGACCAAAGCAACATATGTGATCTTTTCACCTATGAAGTATGAATAAATTTATATTTTTAGTAAACAAATTATGTCGTATTTTCTTTAAAGCATTTGTATGTGAAAAAAAGCATTTAGGCGGCAAGTATAATATATACTAATAGGAACTTTCTTGTAGACTTAATTTTTTTATCACTTTTCGACTTGAGATAAAACGCCTTCTAACAACTGCCCTTCTAAAAACTGTTTTCTGAATTCTATGCAGCGAGATGGTTTGTCTCTAAGATTTGATTATTAAATTGAATTTCCGTTTAAATTAAACCACTACAGTGCACGCTGTTTAGTTTTCCGACGCGACGCGCTTTATTTAATATAGTTATGTCTTAAAATCAATTCGGTCAAATCATAATTTAAAGAATTATGTAGAAATAGAGAAGAAGGATAGTATAGTAAGTTACTACGTATCAAAGGGAAATAATAATAATGATTGACTTTGAATAATAATGTTACAAGAAAGAAAGAATGAAAAAGATATTTATGGGAACATGCAATAAATACAGGCGAGTAATTCCAAAAATATACAAAATATTGGTATGTTATTATGTAATAATAAAGTAATATATATAGTGTTCGTAGTAAATGATGACTATTTTTAAAATCATGTACGTAACTCGCACAGACATAGTTTATGGTGTTTTATGTAATATGGAATCAGTACATTTTACCTTTACGTACACCAAAATTTCATCAGAGCACCATAACAGATGACGAGCCCGTCTCCATATTACGTATATGCCGCACTGAATACTGTTAATTATAGAAACTGTTTCAACTGCTATTTCGTATTATTTTAAATATGTGCAACATTTTATTTTACATATTATGCTTCAATTTTTTTCTCGTTGAAATGCATTTTGTTTACGCCCTAAAATTTATTGCTTTACATGTATGCAGAACCTGTGCTATTTAACCGGAACAGATGATCTCTCGATAAAAAAGTTTAGTTTACTATTTTCACACATAGGAAAATAAACATATTTACATATAGATTTCATTTATAATAGTTGCTGCATACATTACTAAAATAAACATACTTAATAAACGACGAAACAATGGCCTTGTTAGTAGCGACCGCCAAAGCTAAGGGTTGTGGGTTTAAATCCCTCTAGGGGCATAAACGTTTATATGTTTATATAAATATTTATCTAAATAATTATATATGTACGTACATTGGATAGTGAGCAACATTAGTTTGCTAAAGTAATGAGGTACTTTATTCAAATAATTTCTAATTTTAATGATTAATATGTTCATCCATATTCACAACATACGCCTCAATATAGACCTCTGTCTGGTTTATATAATTAGTCTTCTGCTCAACCTTTCACCGCACCCCATTTGGAAACAAGTGTTTAACAGCATGACAGGTGCTGAGCCTATTGCTCTAATTTTATAATCATTCATTCTTCTTTTCATCAATCAATCATTCTTACATTTATCGTGTGCGTGATTCTCAGATAGTATTTAGTTGTTCAGTTAAGCATTAACTGTGTATACCGTAAACGATGAGCTTCTACCCACTATGCAGGTGAAACGTTTGGAAATATTTTCGCTCTCTAGACTCGCTCCGGCTTTACACGGGTGTAATCTAGGAAAAAGGGGTGAAAATGTGAAGTTGTGAAAGAAGTGAATTACTGCCTGTAGTTACGAATTTCTTTACAAACATTGTTTGCAGCTGACTTTCTTTACCCACTATGAGATCAAATTTTACTTGAAAGCGACGCGCGAAAGGGGTAGGTACGAGTATCTTAATGGTCATTATAAAGCACTGTATGCCTCATTTTCGTAATTAAGAAGTCCAGCCGCAGAAAATAAAAGTTTATTAAGGTATTAACAAGTAATAGTAGTAAAGATTAATAACAGATATTACGATGCGCAACTCAGTAGCGAATTATAATTTTGCTTAAGTGTTTGCTGTTTAGTAACATTCGCACAGACCTTAAATAAAATAAATAATAAATAAATAAATAAATATCTTCACGCAATTTCCAATACAGGGGTAGACAGTCCCTTCGACCCACCTTCCACCAAAGATATTTCGGGTCAACGTGACAGGTGGTGAACCCATCGCACAGACCTTATACTAAATATAATAATAAATGAAAGAGAAATTTAAAAAATCAGCTAACACTGGTGGGATTCAACCCCGCAAACTCTGCCATACCGTAGCAACGTGTCAGTTGATTTCTCTGAATTAGTAAACAAAGTACAGCACGATGACTTACCTCCGAGGCTTTACCGTGGTCGTGGCATGTAGATATGAGCATTGCCGCGGTACGGCAGA
The DNA here is from genome assembly GCA_029286605.1 of Sericinus montela. Classification (NCBI taxonomy): domain Eukaryota; kingdom Metazoa; phylum Arthropoda; class Insecta; order Lepidoptera; family Papilionidae; genus Sericinus; species Sericinus montela. Next base: position 10,373,692 of record JAGSMR010000015.1, read on the forward strand.
GGCTGTAGGTTCGAATCCCATCCCTATCAATTGATTATTTTTTTATTTAATAACAAACATCAGCAACATCAAACTATGTGCTTAATAAATCAGAAAAATTGCATAAATAAAATATATTCTACATATTAATAAATAATTATTGAAATATTTAATAAGTCACGATAGCCCAGTGGTTTGGTAGTCGGAATTTCGACTTAAGAGACCCGAGTTCGATCCCTAAGTGGCCGGCTCGTACGTATGGGTTTTTCAAAAACTTATGTACGTATTGTATCGTTGGCTTGGACATTAAGACGACTACGGGCTCATCACCTGTCACTTTGTCCCGAAAATATCTTCGGTGTAGGGTGAGTCGAAGGGACTTAATTGTCTAGACTAGATTTCTGTCTAATTTATTTATTTTATTATTGAAACATTCAGTACTATTATAATTATTAGTATTCCGTTAATTATTCAGTTCTTGCCCGTAAAAAGAATTCGTAACGTTCAGAGAACGCTATAAATTATTTTAATTGCACTTTAAGCATTGTGTGCGATCATTAGTTTCTAAAATTAATAGGTATGTTGTGAACAGTAAAAAGGTATTTTATATTTTGCCTTTTGTAGTCGAGCTACAGTACCGCAAATGTAAGTGGAACGTAAAAATTATTACCAGTAGGGAAATAATTCATGCAAACGTAAATTTTCCCGTATGTTGGTTTACTAGGTACACTTCTGAATTCATTAAATAAACGATGTTATGAAATATATAAATATTTTATTGCACTATCAATAATAATAAAATCTGTACCAAAGATGTCAATAGCTGTACTAGATTAGTCAACGTAGCAATTCAGTTAAAGTAGCTATAAGTCGACTATTTTCTTCAGCTCTCATAAAAAAATGTTGTGTGAAGCAGCGATAGCCAAATTAAATTTGGTTTTTATATCGTTTATCTCGTCAATTACTTTAAAAATATTATTATGCTGTTTTCTGTTATTGAGGAAAAAAGTATTTGAAGACCCCTTAGGCGTCTTCATAGACGAGACGACTTACGAATTTACCGCCACTGTTCATATTGCAATCATGCGTAACAATCTACAGCAGTATTATTTACTTATTGTTATTACATTTTTCGCGATAACGACAGCTGAGTCTTTGAGTGATCGGAAATCGAATCAAGAGAGACAAGTTTCATCAATAGGATAAATTCTTTGAAGACCACTAAGTTTGCCCAAACTTAAGTGAGATTATTTTAATGTAAGATTAGAGGAAATACAAACACTAAGACGGTGACAGACTCACCTTGTTTTTCGATAAAAGATTGTCCCTT